>MU254045.1:0-34190 GCA_019669825.1 Calycina marina
CTGGTAGCTGTTGTTGGAATAGCTTCAAAAATAAAAAATTACACCTGTTTTGGTGGGGTCTTGGCTGGCTAATGAATTCTGACTACCCCTGGTGGAGGAAGTGGTGAGATTACGTAATGACGGTCAATTCCTGGAACCACTGTTGGAGCAACTGTGGGTGTCAGAATTCGTGGCGGATGACTCAGCACCACCAAATCTAGAGGGTAGTAAGAGGCGAAAACGTGAGTGCATAGCGAACCGGCCACCTTTTCCTTGGCATACCACAAAAACCATAATAGCTCAACTAAACCAAGCTAGAATTGGTTTTTATATTCAGGGACATCTTCTTCAGAATTCTTCAGAAGTCTCTGTTGCAATATGACACGTTGGCGTATTATGACCAGCCACATTGCAGTTGCCACAGCGTCGCGCGCATGTTGCTTCCTTAATTTGACGACCACCTCCTGCCCGCATTTCTTGCTTTAAGTGGTCCGCAACGTCCTTCACATCCATTGAAGCCTGAGCCTCCTGTAGATTGAGTGATTCTCCTGACTGTAAACATATTTTTTTGCGATTACAACGCTTGCTCAAAGTCTTATATTCTTTTTGAAGATCACAGTTCTCTGCTTGTAACAATGCCAGCTGATGCATTACAATAGACGTGCCTTTGCTAAAGAAGTCAATAGCATCTAGAATTAGGGTTGGCGAACTACCCTGATGTCTTGATACTCGTTCCTTAACAGGAACTTTGGGAAAGAGCTTGCGTTGGGTTGTTTGGGGTCTGAGAGGTCTGAGAGGTCCATAGTTGAGCGGTGCTTGGCCGGGACTTCTGTGGCGTTGGGAGTCCGTGACTTGAGATCAAGGGCCGAGATTACTCTCTCCGGACCAAAATGAACAATTCCAGCTCCTCTATACAACTCCCCTTAACATTGCTTTCCGTTAGGGATTCCGAGAAAGCAGCTTGAAACGCGGGGATGAAGTCCTCCTTAGTGAAATGAGTAAATTGCTGTCGCATTAGATGTTAAATTTGTTGGCCATAGAATTTCTTAAGAGGGCCAAAACACCCAATATCGAGAGGATGAATGATATGAGATGAATGAAGAGGGATACAAAGAGTAATTACGTTGTGTGCTTTACAATACTCCTCGAATTCGTTCGAATGATGGCTTTCCTGTCCGTTGAGGACCAAAAGGCGATAAACGCCTAGTTTCCGGCAAAAAGTAAACTCCTCGAAATGTCGAATCCAGTCTATAGATAGTTCATTCGTTATCCAGCCATTTTGAGAGACGCCGGCGCGCCAACGTTGTGGGAATTCTACTTCGACGTACCAGGAATCGAGATGAGTTTTCCCCCAACAATAACATATGGCGGAACCGCGTATCCAACGGAATTGACGGCCTGAACAACTGTAACCCATTGCATATTGCCAGGTTGGATCTTCTCTGCTTGGTCTCGCCCGTCAGAGCTTGTAGCGACCATTCCCGTTGAGATAGAGCCCATCATAAACCCGGTCTCATCAAAGTTGCAGATATCCGACTCGCAGACGCTATATTTCGCGATTGTGTTCTGTACAGGCTCAAACCAGCCCCGCATCACCTCCGTATCTTCGTATTTAGCCCTTTGGTAGTCGTATTTACGTTTAAAACGCGTTCGGAGCTCTGGTTGTTGTCGTACGAAATTCCCAGCCCATCGTGGTCCGAGGCGTTTGCCTTGACGCATTGCAATAATTCGATTTGCAATTCCTTGAACAACACAAATCCGGGGAGGAAATCCTTTACAAAGTAGATCGAAAATACGTTCAACAAGCATGCCCTCTTCTAGATCTTTCATTTTCCGAGAATTGGCTGAGAACACGCCTCTAAAGGGTACGCCGCGTAGTCTCTCGCCTAGTTTACGATGATCAACTGAATAGATCTTTGCTAGTGCGCGAACTGATTGATTTGGGGTTTTCTGAGTGCTTGGAGGGCAAGATTTAATTGGGTTTCATTGCTTTTTGGAGGCATGTTGTGGTTGATTTAAAAAAGGGTTTTAGAGAAGGAGGGTAGTAATTTTGGGGAACGTGGCCGGTTCGCTATGCACTTACGTTAATATTAAGTGTTAAAGTACGATCACCTCAAAAGTAGTACCAGAGCTTCCAGGAAGAGAGCGCTGGGTTGGCTGCTGAAGCAATCATTTATCTATCCCCTGTATTTCCAGGGTACACTTGGCCGTAGCTTAGGAGCTTCCGTTTACCTTTGACGTAGAGACATCTGCGGAGCTTGGAAAAGGAGCCTCCTTCCTTTTCTCCTACATAATCAATCAACCGATTCTACTCTGCCGTGCTTCCAAATCTAAAATTCAGTTTGTTTACTTCTCAATTTTTGGTGGTTTGTCACGTGTGTGCAATCTAACTTGTCACCCTGTGGGGGTGACTGTGATACATTCACATACCAACGAATTCCTGGGGCTTTTTGAGTCTATCACGCTAAGCCCATATTCACATCAACCCTGTTTGTGGCTTGACAAGTATATTCATATAGCATAGCTACCGTGCCCCTGTGTTGCCTTTGCTTTGCTGTGCTCTGACTTTCCAAAACTTTCCATACCCAAGAATTTACCCAGAGGAGTAAAGAATTCAAGATGCCTATTAGACTTGAAGATGGCCGCGAGATGATTGAAGATGGCGTTGAGGAGGTGCAGAAGCGAACCAAGAAGTTCTGGTATGGCTTCAGCAGCTTTGCACTGCAGGATAATGTCTTGGAGTTTGCAATGGGTTTGATGTGAGTTTTTCCGTCTAATGTGCTTTGCGCATCCACACACAATTCTAGTTCTAGATCATGAAGAACTGATAGCAGTATAGCATTGCCACAGCTTTCACAGCGGTAGTCACGTCTTTCGTCTCAGAGGTCCTGCTCCCACCGCTCTCTCTCCTGCCCTTCTTGAACAAGAATCTGGACGAAAAGTTTGCGGTGTTGAGACGCGGGGCTGGGTTCCATCATAACGGGACGCATGGATATAATACGCTCGATCAGGCTTTGTCTGATGGTGCTGTGGTTATGGCTTATGGGTACGTCAAATTCAAATTGCCCCAAGATTGCTGCTCAGTAGAAGCGAGCTGGACACTGACGAAAAGACAGCACATTCGTGAACAAAGTCGTGAATTTCATGGGTGTCGGTATCGCGCTGTACACGGTTGCAAGTATCTATGAGTGGTTCTCGAACGACTCCATCATCAAGTGTACTGTGAAGTGCAAGTATTGCAGGAAGAGGATAAGTGAAAGAGTTAGAAGAATCTTCTCCTGTGTAAGGCGGTATGCGGGTACTGACATTCAGATAGGCGAAGCGTTGTGTCAACTGCACCTCGTGGCTCGATGGTAGAGAAGACCGCTGAGATCATGGCGAGGATGGCACTGGCTTTTGTAGTGGTACATGAAGATTTATTTTAGCGGAGCATTTGCATATGTTTCATTGCCTTAGATTGCGCTGCATTTTGTAATACATGACCATTGTACCTTAAGATACCTTTTCCTGGTAGTTCACAAGCGAGCTTCATTGAATTACCTATCTATCTAATGCTAACAAACATGAGTACAAATTATGTTCAAGTGCCATGCGTATGTTTCGGGTATTGTGCAGCAGGTAAGACTGCAAGCCTTTGGAGTCATCCACGGATCATTGTGTTGACAGACAGGGAAGCTGGTTTTGTACATATAGTATTTAGAGCTTTTATACCATCTCCTACCTCTAAGTGGGACCTCCTTCGGCCGTGGCAGTATGCTCATCATATTGTACATAATATACATCTTGAAATCCGCGAGTGACTATGATATACCCAGTGGCTTCAAGATCTTCTCCCTCGTCACTTGGTTCGCGACATCCATTCCTCGCTCCAGATCTATAGCTCCAATTACGGCGTAAAGACTAGTTGTTAGAGCCACGTCGATACCGGATCGTTCCAGATTTTGCGTCTATGATATGTTAGTCCAACCCAGAAAGCGAGCAGATTCATATCTTACCAGCCTAGGTTTCCACCTCATAATGTCTCGCATTCCAGCCTGTGTAGCCAATCCTCCCAGCCGGTATTTCGTCAGTACCTCGTCGATTGGTGCACTGGTCAAGTTGTTGAGGCCTTGTAAAGCAGGGTGCTCAATGGGTACTCGGCCATCTTCTATACTTGATATCGTCTGTGTCTTGGTCGCCACGCTGGAGTTCAACAACGCTAACGTAGTTTGAAGAGTGATTATCCGCCGCCCTGCGGGTGAGATTAGTGACTTCGATCTTGCACCAGCTGGTCTTCACTCATCCCCTACCTAGAAATGCCAACCTATCATTGAAACCTCTTCGTCCTTGATCGAAACTCTTATGTGTTATAGCAAGCCATTTCGTCTCGTCCGTGAGAACTTTATCTCCACCTGGACCCAGGAACCGTATGTAGAATTGGTCCAGCTTTATAGGATCACTATTGCACTCCCAAGCCTGCGCCGGATCTTTTATCTTCACTGGATATGGCGCCTTCATGCCCTCCGGAGTATATGACCATCTCGGTCGCTCCTTCTTCTCTGTCTCATATTCTGGTACTGATCTGGGGGACGAGGTCGAGATCTGTCGTGAGGATGTAAGGATTAAGGGCGAATTGAGGCATTGACAGCTTGGACGAGATCGCCGTATGAGTAATTGACCCGTCCTATATGTAGCTTTGGATGCCATCGTTTCGCAGAACAAATGGATTCGACAGGGAAGGTAGATTGAAGGTTGATCTGGCTGTTAAAGCTCAATGTTTTTTTTTGGATATGCGCCAAGGCTGCTGTTTATTGCTTACCTAGCCAATGCTTGGCTCAAATCGCGTCTCCCTTTTTGGTGGTCGCAACTTTCCATCTCGATACCCACGATCTAAATCATTTGCAGTCCACGACTGTCAATTTTGGTATGCTTTCCAATCATGGGTGCGCTCGGGAGGCTTAGTACAAACTCCTCTATCGCCTCTCCAACATTTCTTCAAAGACTCGCCGCAGTTCTTCCAAAGGACATCAATTTCAAGATATATCATATTTCAACTCCACCTTCCCGAACAACTGCCTTGTATCCTGCGCCGCCTGGAGATCGTCCAGATCGAACGTTCTGCGAGAGTCACTTCCTCACTGCTTCAATTGAGGTTCCATCGAAGAGCGATGCCCTAAGGACCATCGAAGTCCTGGTCTTTGCTATCGAGATCCTGATATATTCCACGGCATACAGTACTACATTCTTTGTCTCCAAGGCTGATTCGACTGGTTATCTGCATCTACTCAATCTACCTAAGGGTACTGTTTCCCCTCTGCGGGTAATTAGTGCTACATTTCTGGAATATTTGGGGGAGAGTCGGCAAAGGAACAACATCCAGAGCGTCATCTCACTCTTTGCTCGAGCACAGGATCAATATCTGTTTCCTGGTAGTGTCGAGTATTCTGGGAAACACGTGCTCGATGATAGAGGCTTGGTGAAGTGGTGGTGTCGAGTCCTAAACCCTTTGATTGAAGGCACGAGGATAACGCAGCATGCAAAACAATCGCCATGGGAGAACGTTGGTGGTTACTTGATTATCCCAGGTTTAGATACATATGAGACCAAATCATACGTACCGAGAGGGACGAAGGCCACATGGACCATGGGACATCCTCTGAGCGAGAACTCGAGACACGGTAGTACTGTCCCTCCGCGCTGCCTTATACCTCATTTTCCGGATGATCCCAAATCTCGTTATCTAGACGAGCTAGACGAGGAGATCAATAAACGTCGAGATAATGGCAGTGGTCATTGGAAGAGTGTCAGCTCTGTAGAGCAATTTTGGGACATGATGGCATTTCGGCAAGAGTGCTCTGCTGGACGGCTGGTCGGATTCATTTGGATAGTGTTCAGGCCTGTTGCGACAACCAAGACGTTAGAGTTCGAGAAAGGATACAGGCAAAGTACGGAAACCACAATCCTAAGCCAGACTTGGAACGACGATGATACTCTCCCACCATTACCCAAACTAGCTCTCAATTCAGCTTCATCATTCCAGGCATTGAGTCAATTACCGATTCACAGATGCCCCGCTAAGCATGCTGAGCTTGATAAGTCTCTATCATCATCTCAACCCTCAAGTCGCTCCACGAAGACTAGTACAGTATCTAAGGACAGAAAGAAGAAGCTCACCGGGCCCATTACCCCCCGCCAGCCTCGAATCAAGACTGAGAACAAAAGCTATCTGCTAGAGCGGCCTGTGAGCAGCCCATACTATGAATGGCGTGAGCAAGGTCGGGGCCAAGTGATTGTGGAGGAATCTGACTACAAACGGGTGACAGAACTGATCCTTCGACTCGATTTTGCCAATCTCGATATTGCCAGCTCAAGCTCGCAACGATGGACTAACGAGGTCCGTTCGGCAGCTCCAGCTGTTATGAAGCAGTCGTGGGGCCGGGTGGTTACTGGTACACTCGTATTGGAAAGTGAAGAGAAAGCAAGTGCTGCTAGGGTGAACACCCTGAATCTAGGATTGGTGAGGAAGAGGAGAAAAGCTGATGACGCCGCGGGCCAAACTCCACCTGTAATAGCTGGGAAGGCTTCTGCTGGTAGCCCTGCGGTGAATGACATATCTGCTGGCTTGATCAGGAAGAAACCAAAGGTTTGAAGGGATGCTTGTGGTTTCGCGCATGCACGGGATACGGAGCTTAGGAATTGCACGGAGTACAATACTCAGGATATGGACTACTACCACTACGAACATTTAATGGGGAACATGGCACTTATCGAAAAGGTCCTCACAGGAGGCTTATCATTTCGTCCGTCTGACAGGGCATAACTGAGAAGCTGGGTCACCCTTCTACAACATGCCACACTTTAAATCCAGTGATATATTCCTCTTTTGATGCCAAGTCACTCCACGTTAACGTCAAGAAATCCATATATAGTCATTTGTTGTGCAAGTTCAGATCTCATCTCTCACTTCTTACATATGGAGAGGCTGTTCACAAGTGATCGATATAGATCCGCTTATACAGGTAGCCCCTATTACTACTCCCAGCCCTCTTCAATTTTGTTGCGAATCAAGTAGACTTTCTTACGAAGTCTTCACTCACCTGCAGTGTAAGTCAACTTGATGTCCCAAAATCTCTGATTTGGTTTTCAGCATTCGGTTACTCAGGGTTAATGAGAGTGGTAGCTAACCCTAATCTGATAGTTAGACGAAGCGCATCCACATTGCCTCCGCTGCGAGTCTCATAAGCTCGACTGTCATGGTAACGGTGAGAGAACTCAGTGGATGGACAAAGGTGAAGGAGAGAAATCCGAGCTATCCAAGGTGAAAATCATTATGAAGTAAAAGTCCAATTTAAAAGAGCGGAAAGGAATAGTCTTTTGAAGCTTCACAAGGAGGTGAAAGCCGTGACGCCAGTTTGCAGTTCTCCGGCGGGAGGAACCTCCCATGGAAGAGACGGTCTGGGAAGAAGCAACCGAGGAAAATGCTTTTGCTACTGCCTTGGACTATAAGAGTATGGAGCTGGATGTGGACAGAGTTAGGGGCTTTTCTATGGCTAATCTAGCTGCAGGCTTGGTATCTATCGAAAGTGAGAGCTTTGGGATGAGCTTCCAGAATATGGGATTACCGGAGGAGCCCGATAAGTATCTACACAAGTACTTATATACGGGTCCCGGATTCTCTCAGAAGAACTGCGGGAAAGGGAGGCCTCGCTTCTGATGCACTTCTTTGACAGCATCTTCCCGTTACAATACCTCTTCTACATTCTTTCGGAAACAGAGATTTGACGAGGTTGGTTATTGTATCTGCTGAGCCAGACAAGACCATTATATCACGCTATTCTCAGGCTCCCCGCGCTGCATCTTCAAATGCTACAGAAGATCAAGTACGACGAAAGCCATGTGTCCCATGCATATCAGACGGCAGAGCTTTACGAACATCACGACTTGGCGTTGAAAGAGCTCCAGCAATTCATCCAGGTGACTGGTCAAAGTGACGAAGTCAAGCGAAAATTCCAGGTATGCAAGTATGATCATAGAAGTATTCAAATCAAAAAGCCGATTTTTGATCGCAGATCCTAGCGTGTATCGTGCAATTTATATCCTTCGACCTTTTTCGCGAAGGCAGGTACAGCTGGGAGTTCCACCTACAAGCAGCAGCAGCTTTAGCAGCACAGATGTTCAACCACATCGATACTACAATATATATGGACGCTACAGCTGTGGCAATCACATTCATGTGTGGGGTAGTACTGTGGCTTGACATACTATCAACCGTAACGGCTGTGAAGCGGCCTCTTCTTTGGGACTGTCGTGAGAGGAAATTGTCTCTCATTCAGATGGACAAGACTGTAGCGTGCCGCAACTGGGTCGCCGCGACAATCGCCGAGATAGGCTTTCTCGGAGAACGCAAAGCTGCTGGAATGCTCAACGAGCAAGACATGTGGTATATTGACAACCAGGTACAGCAAATCATATAGAGAATCCATTGCGGGATGGTGGAAACTATAATTGAAGGCGATAAACTCACGGACCAAAATGCCTTCCGAACAGCGCCGGAGTTTGCACGCTACATCTCATGTGTTAGCACAAGGATATATGCTGCCGCCGCACTCGTGTATATGCAGACCGACATCTACGGCTATGCTCCTGAGTCACCCGAACTCAGGTTATACGTTTCATAGATGATTGCAGCACTGAAGGATATTCCTGAGCCGCATATGGTACGATCCTTTACATGGCCTTTGACGGTGGCGGGCTGCATGGCAAACTAAGAGGAGCAATCGTTCTTCGAAAACAAGCTTTTAGAAGGCGGCAAAGTAGGTATAGCTTTCGGGACCACGTCTCAAACTCTAGAAGTGTTGAGGAAGTGCTGGGCTTTGCGGAAGTCTGAGGCAGACGCAGCTCACATTGACTGGAAGCGCATCGAGGACGAATTACATATTAGGGCGTTACACGTTTGAGAGAGTGTCTTAATTAATAGCTATAACTATCTACTTGGTCTTCAAATTTTCCTGGAGTATCTCTATCCCGCCTTCAATACCTTTTCCTTGGTAAGTTTTCGCGTCGTCATCTGCAATGCCACCGGTGCATTTGCATATTTCGCTGGCCCTTGTTTGTACGCGGTGATGTGAGAGGCATTGGCGACACTAACGGTGTCTCGCTAAGTCTCGTACCAGATGCTCGTCAAATTCTGCTACTTATCGTAGGGCATCTTCGAACAAGACATACAAAGCAGTTTATCAAGCAAGTCAGCTCTCCCTTCGGTTGCCTATTGGACCCAAACCAGCTGGTGAGCAATTGTTGTTCGTTTACAGACCACTCTGGTGACCTCAACCGAGCTGTAAGTCTTGTTTGCTAACTTTGGCAGCAGATCATGGGCGTTTAACACCATGATTCCGAACTCGAATTCGCTGAGAACGCCTGACCCAGTCTCTTGGGGAGAAATTCTGAAGCTGCATAGTATGAGGCGGCTATAGCATCGTCGATGCTGTCCTTGACACGCTTCACAATATCTTTCCAGCTTGGCTTCTCGACCTGCTTTGGACAAGTAATTGCAGTCATGGTCGCAAGAGGTGGTTACCGTCTCTTGTCACGGAGAAATCAGGGCCAAAATGTACTTCATGTTTTGGACCGTTTTATGAGCTTTCAAGAGACGACTTGCTTGACATTGCGACGCGACATAATATTGGGCGTGCGAGTTACCACACCTGACCCGACTAGAGATATCGCTGAGCCTCCGGACCGCCCTTGTTTATCTTCAACCCGCTATAAAATTCTATCGCAATGTTGCCTGAAGGGATTCACCTCGGTATCATGCCAGCCTGCCATAATCCCCCCTGGATTCAACCGAGATAATTCACGTGATCAAGTCTCTTCTGACGCTTCTGCATATTGTCATGTAAACAATACCTTCAACCACTTATAAAGCCTCAGTAGTCGCTTGTTATCTAGGCTCTGCAATCCTTCAACCAGATATGGATACCAGCACATGACCCGTGCTGAGGGACGGCCTCCAGTAGTGGGCAATCGTTGATAGTGGGGTAGCGAACACCCAACTCCAACCAACCCATCTGCTCTGCATAGTCACCTTGAGGGTAGGCTATTATTGTTTAGACATTAGCATTCAATAAATATCTATCACCATGATACTTTTGGACCTTCCTGTCGATGGAATGTGACATCTGACTATCTATCCGTCTATCATTCCTCCGCGTTTGCCCATTGCCAACAAAACTTGTGGATGATTTTTTCAGCGCGTCCGGCTCAGATGATGAGATAACTTCCCCTCTGATCTTGGATATACCGAAAGCAACCTTTGTATCGATGGAGAAACCCCTGGAAACCTCTCCCTTGCTGGAGAGCAGACATAAACCAGGTCAAACGCGATGGATCCGATACGAGCTATACCCCATACTGGTGCTCATGTTCTCCATATCGGCCTGGATGATAATGATAACCCTTGTTCCCTTCGACGAAACCACCGTACCAGATCAAAGTTATATCCTGGACGCAGAAGAATGGAATTGGGAAGCTGTCCGTTTCTCCAGAGTCCCTGCTTATCTATTCACACCGCTCACGTGATGACAGATTCCACCAGAAGTCACTTTGTTATGGAGTACATGCTATAAAGTCCTAGAATGTGCTCGACTACGTGTGAGTGTAATCCAGCTTCTTATATTTATGCGTCTGACAGGATTTTTTAGGTACCTATGGACTGGCTTGAGCCAAGCAATGACTCTTCTGTTGTTCTGGCTGTCATTCGCAAAAATGCAACTTCGCAAGTCGATTACATAGGACCACTTTTCATCAATCCTGGAGGACCAGGTGGGTCTGGTGTTTCTCTCATAAAGGAGTCCTGGAGAACGTTCCATACTGCAGTGGGTGATAATCATGTATGTTGGTTTTCAGGAAGCCTCGACATCTTAGGCTCACACATCTCTAGGATCTCATCAGCTTCGATCCTAGAGGAAGTAAGTTTCATCTAGTATGAATGGTTTGTTCAAGCTCATTAGGATACAGTCGGAGCTACCACACCTCAGATGCACTGCTTTTCGGGGCCTCAAAGTGAGACGATCGCCAAAATTCAAGATATCGGGCTATCTGATTCGCATCCGGGTGTCCTGTACGATAAATTTGCGCACCAAGTACTAGCCTCTAAGACTTGCACAGCAAACCTTGGCGATGCTGCAAGATTTATGGGAACTGCATCCGTAGCCCGTGACATGCTTGAAATCAACACGCAACTTGGTTACGAGAAGATACGGTATTGGGGGATAAGCTACGGAACTCTTCTGGGAGGTACTTTTGCAGCTCTGTTTCCAGATAGCATCGAGCGTCTGCTCAGTGACGGTGAGCATTCCGATCAACAACTACTGTGAATACCCAAGTTAAGTCTTGCCTAGGAAACGTGGACTATTCTGAATGGTACAACGGTACTGGTATACACTTTTGCGAAGATACCGACAAGGTACTGGACGTGTTCTTCGGCCTCTGTAGTGAGGCCGGACCTTCAACCTGCGACTTCTGGGAGCCGACGCCCCAAGCTGTGCAGGATAGATTGGAAGCTTTGTTCACACGCGTCAGGAAGTATCCTGTCATAGTAGAAGCTAATCGGACGCTCGCTGATTTTCAAAATGCTGTCATATCTTATTCGGACGTCAAGAAGGCTGTAGTCATGTCAACGTACCAACCAATCCTCTTCTTCTCTCAGCTTGCGACCTCGCTCCGAGAACTAGAGGCAGGAAACGGCCTGCCATTTCTGGAAATGGAAATTGCTCGAGGCCATATGCAGAAAACATTCACTTGCTGTGGATCAGCAGGCTGTGGAGCTGATTCTTGGCCGTTGGATGCTGTTGGAAATGGCGACGCGGCTCGGTTCGTTAAATGTGCAGAGAACAACTTTCCGGAGGAGAACATTGAAATTGTCGAAAGATACCTTGAAGATATGCAGAAGACTAGTCCAATGTCTGGAGTCGTCATGTTCGACTATATGAAGATGAATTGTGTTGGGTGGACGGCGAAGGCAAAGTGGAAGTTCCATGGTATGTCTACATGGGCATACACTGAAATGACAGACTGACACAAGTGCAGGCCCGTTCGAGGCAAAAACTAGCTACCCCATTCTCTACCTCGCAAATATCTATGACAACGTCACGCCGCTGGGCAGTGCAGTGCGTAACCATAAGAAGATGGAGGGTTCAGTTGTTCTAATTCAAAACTCATATGGCGTATGTATCTCTCTCCTTCTACAAACTTTGATGTGCTAGCCTTCTATAGCATGGATCCATATCAGCCCCGTCCAAATGTACGGCACAATATCGTCTGGCTTATTTCCAGAACGGAACCCTTCCAATGAATGGAACTATTTGCGAGGTGGATGCGAGGCCGTTTGGAATTCCTCTCAAGATCCAAGAGATCGACGCAAGAGAAGCAGGAGAATCGGATGAAGACATGGCCAATGCCATGCAAGAGTTGATGCATCTTCCTGTAGTCAGGGGAGTCATCTAGAATGACAATTATCTCTTCTTGTGCTTTTTCGTTCCTCTATATATACCCACCCTACATGAATTGGATGCCCCTATTGTTTTATTCTTGGCAGATTTCATGTGCCAAAGATGCTGCAATCAACTTCAGATGCAAGGAGGCAAGGTGGATCTTTCTCTTGCAAAAACCACGCGAGTTTGGCTAGTGCCTTGTCATGCTCTTCAAAACTCTGGCAAGGCTCTCAAAATACTCAAAGGTAAACAAAGTTTCTGCACCTCTGAATTCATGAGAAACTGTTGACCAACATGGATGGTTTCAACGAAAGTTTCCAATACCTAACAAAAGAGCGACTGAAACCTTGGGAAGAAAGTATTGTCCAACTCTTAGCGGGTACCGTACCGACCGTGATCGATACATTCCGAGCTGAACAAGTCCTTATTCTTACTGATGACGCTTACACCACCTTGTGCAAGAAGGGACTTGAAGCTATTGGCTTCAAGGAATTTTTCCCAGAGGATAAGAAGGACGACGATACTGAGGATGTCGTAGAAACTGAGAATATTGTAGAGGCTGAGGAGGTCAAAAAGACTGAGAAGGAACTCAACCACATCTGCCATATCTATGCCTGGGCATCACTCTGCATGATTCTTAACCTTACCAGTGAGCAGCACACAATCCGTTTGGCACAGCAGAACTAATGATTGGCAGTGTCAACAATGACATTCCATCCATGGTACGATTCTGCGTGTAAACAAATCAAGCGTGCTACCATCAAGAACTACTCACATTGGCTCATACCAAGATCGATAGAGAAAGCTTCTCGACCCTCAAAGTTCACCAAGGCTCCGTATACCATGCCTAGGTGAGTTGACGGTAGCATTATATTAAATGTTTCAGAGGCTAACGAGACCAGGGATTGGGGAGTTGAGCAGGTCGTCCTCTTGGCCACTACTGACAAAGAGCGCAAGCCGTACATGCTGCACAGAAGCGTTGCGTGCGGCATCTCACCAGTCCTCAGTGCGGCGTTCAACTGTCCCTTCACCGAAGGCCAAATCGGCGAGTACAAACTCAAGCACGCACACCCAGTCGTCGTGTCGCACTTTCTGAGCTGGGCATATCGCGGCATACTAGAGGTGGACTGGAAGTTCGAGGGCAGGGATTGGTGGATTGACATCAAGTCTGTGAAAGAGGGAATAATTGGAACAAACCATGGGAAGTATATCGAGAACTGGATGAATGTCTTGGTTGGCCTTTGGGTTCTCGGTGACAGGTTGATCATCCCGTCTCTCCAGGTACGTCTTGCTTGTCTCAGCAGCCCTGCATACATTGCAAAACACTCTTCAGACCTCTCGCTCCCGTACATGAGTTCATCTTGCTGACATGTGTCCCAAAGAACTTGGTCATCAACAAGCTCTACGATATGTCCTTTGTCTCCCACGAGTTTCAACCAGCCACTCTACATTATCTGTACGAAAACACCACCATTCCAGCTACCCTCCGAGACTTTGCCGTTCAACACTTCGGCTACGCCAAGGCTTGGGATCACCGCGATCTTAATGAATATCCTGAAGAGTTTCTTTACGATGTCGCTCGCTCCAGAAATTTGACACCAAGACAGCTTGAGTTGGATCATCATTACTGCAACTTGGAGGAGTGGTATGTTGTGCGGCCAGGACGGAGACAGGGATTGTCCGAAAAGGTTGCAGGAAAGGCGTAACAGTATGCTGAGAGAGATGGAATGCTTCACCAAGGGAATGATACTTTACGGATACCTACCTGTATTACATGCGAGAAAATATGACTGAATCTACGATCAAGTCACAAGGAGCTTGTGACACATGTAGTGAAGTGTTTATCTTATCATGTTGTGATAAACCGGTGAAAATAATGTCAAACTTGGGCCTATGCGATGTGTTGTATATTCTTGATTTCATTCTGCAGGCTCAAAAGTATTTCTAGCCAGCTATGGCGCATCAAGGGAAGCCATCTCAATGTCTCGGTCCCATCTTTCAGCTACTGCAACATCTCGTCATACATCCAGTTCCAGTAGCTATAGGCACGTCGCAGATCGTACCAGCTACACAGTCCATAGCTCATAGCTCATGTTCAACCGGCTTGATGCCGACACCGGCCAACCACTAATCTAAGACGATCGGATGTTTGGATCTCTTTAACTTAGCCAAAGATGGCGCCGTTTCGATTCTCTGAGTCACGCCGAAGAAGTTAAGACTGTACTTACGCCAACAGTCTCACCCACAGACAAGTAATGTAAGAATGCGTATTACCAGGCGGCGTCTTCGTCCCAATCGAAGTGAACGTTGAGACAGGTATCCATGAAATTTCGGAAAAGGTTCCCAGCACATGTGTTATCGTAAATGCTGTTGGTGTCACTCGTTATTGTTTCGCAAGGTATGCGAGAAAGCTGAGCGAGTTGCAGTCGAACTCCACTTAGTTATACCAGGTGTGGTAATGCATAGAAGCAACCACGGGAGCACGCTTCATGAATACGAACGATGACCATGTTCTGCAAGGCAGATATTTGGACTTGGACGACAAAGAGAAACATACTGATGAGATAAGATGGGAAGGCCACATTCTCTTCGCTTCGTGAGTGCTATATCGAGAGCATTATCTGCCCAGTCTTGTAGCTGAAAGTTGAAAGTGATTTGATCACTAGTCATCCAGTGCAAGAAACTGAGGACAACAGAAGCGTCTCCTTTTAATGAATGATGAGACGCTGCTGCATTCTTCTCAAAGAACTCCGGAAGCACAGGAGAAGTAAGATAGGCTAGTTTCTTCTCGAGCCAGCTATTACTTCGGTGTCTCGAATGTTCGAGGACAAGCAGATCAATGTGGCTATACTTACTCCGTGGTTCCTGAATCTCAGTTCCTTGTGGTCAATGATCATAGTAAGAACTTAGCTTCTGTCAGAGCGTATAAGGAGTCGTCTGAGCTGGAGCGTATTGACCTGAACGACGGATCAGCAACAGATGACGAAGAATGGAAAGATGTGCGAACGAATATTGTCGAACAGACGCCCAAGGAATGCTCAACATTCCTTTATTCTTTTGTTTATTTTCAATAATCGTTAAAAAGGCCTTCCAAGTTTCTGCGTGGCCTGAGAGCTTGGTCTCAATACTTGCAGATAAACAAACTCTCGAGGTGTTCGGTCGAGAGCGTGCAAGCTGTTGGGATCGCAGAATTGATAGTTTGTAAGCCACGTTCCTCAAAATCACATATATAGAAGACAATTGTTGAATAAACACACACAGAGAGTTGACAAGGCAGGTACGAAAGATGTTAGCTGCCTGAGTTTGCTTTATTTGTAATGGCTTGGAAAGAATGTGACGCAGCAACGGGTACTTGCAAAAGAAGAGGAAATACAAGTCACGATGGAGAGGAAGAAGAAGAAGATGGGTAAGAAGAGTTGATGAACGTCACATTTAAAATGAGAGGAAGCAGAGCCATTTCTGGAAGGGGCGACCATTTGGTCATCCATGTCGGCACCTCGTACACTAATACCAACACATACCTACACATACATCCTTGAAGTCAACATTCCAGCGACGACGATACAGCATATTGTACTCTAGTCAATGGTCCAATGGTGTATTCAGACTTCTGCACGCTTCTTTAGGCTGCCGAGTCACTAGTACACAGCTCCATGACTATCATCCGAAGACCTATCACCATGCCATCTTCTTCATGCCTCTCCCTCCCGCAATCTCTGAGCTCGATTCTTCTTGTTCCTCAGATAGGCGCGACGCTGAGGCAATCCCAGCTTGCATGGTGCTTTCAATTCAATTGCATCCCTCGGCGGCGGCTCCTTCAGTATCTCTTCCCAACTGCCAGATTAGGGCGCGGCCTTGTGTACTTGCTCTGGCGTCGATATCTTGGTCTCTGAGGTCAAAATTTGTGGGTTATGGGCAGTCTTTTCTGATATATCATGCTCCGGCTTCGGGAACTTCTGTCTGATAATGGGAAATGGGTCTACAATCACCCCATTGCCACCATTAGACAGCCCCTGTGGTGTGAGGTGAATCTCTGTAGCCTCACCTTCTGAATCCTGTTGGCGTCCCCAAATCCCGAGGACAGAATCGAGGCATATCGGCGCCTGGCTTCCGCCCTTCCCTGGCCTCGTAACCTGTTCTTCTGCACAACCATCACGAGGCAAAGGCCAAGACCTTCCCTTCATATTGGACTTCGTCTTTGAAAACCAGTCAGCATCTTCCTTGGTGGACTCCTCAGACGTGGAAGGTATTGCATCAGGCTCAAACTGCACAATGAAGTCCGAAATGTCGGAAAACATAGATGCTTCCCTGAATACTTTGGACGCCGACTGATGCAAAGTAGACTCGGCTATGATTTCCTTCAAATCGAGCTCCGAGATTTTAGTAGTACCTACTGATCCCCGATGACTCGTCATGCTGCCTGGGATGTCAGTTGATGGACTTCGGGCATATCTCATGTCATCCCGGGGAGTGCAAATCCTTATGACCGCTTCAGAAAGCGTGTTAGAAAGTGTGGTCCGGAGGTGCGGTCGCTCTCGAGATGTTGGTTGAGCTGGATACTGTTGACTCTCCTCCCCGAAAATCGATGCCCGTTGTGGATATATGAACGGACTGACGTGGAACGGAATTGGTCGTTTCTTCTCTTTATTGAGACTAGCGATCACTGCTTTTCTGATTACCTTGATGAATATTTGCATGATGAACAAAACAACAAGCGGGATCCCAAATCCAAGAACATACGACAGAGATAGATGACAGTCCTTCGCATACTCTATACTACAAACGACAAAGGTGACGGTGGTATGCACAGCGAGTGCTGCAGTTACACTATGTTTCAAAGTCTTCCGCATCTCGTGTCGTCGTCGTTCTTGTCTTGTGTTTGCGTCGCGCCGAGGCTCAACTGCGCATCCGCCTCTTCTTAGACATGGACATGGCAGATCACCTGGCAGTTCAACCGTATAAAGTGAAGGAAATCTAATATCTGGTGATGCTGTAGTCCTAGTGTCTCGAGTACTTGGTTGTTGTGGTGTGTGTCCACAGGATGCGTTTTTACTTGCAGCTGGGCCATCCTCTACATGAGCTTGTTGGTGCCGCGGTGTGGTTACAGGTTCTTCAAAACCCCCATTGGGATTTATTCGAAATGGCGGCCTCCCATCGCGCGAAAACTCCGTCTGTCTACCTCGATTATGTCCCGCTTTCTTCAATACACTCCTTGGACCATCAACTTTTCTTTCCGGGCCCTCGTTTGGTTGATATGCAGCAGTTTCCCATGGCGGGAGAGGCCCAGTAGCAGGCTGACGAGTGATATCAGAGTCATGCCGCCGTTCATAGGCCTCGTAGTTGGTTCCGCGATGGGATGGTTCTGCGCATTGTGGTGCTCTCCACCCTAAGGAGGGTGCTGGTTTTGTGCCTGGCGAGGGACTTGCAAGCGAGTCAAAGACATCTCGACGTTCTTGAGCATTCTGGCTCGCATCGCCCATCATCCTTTCGACACCATATTTCCTGTACCTGTCCAGTGGCGGAGCTGCTCTTGGATATACACTGTATCTATCTGTATCTGGACGAGGCCTCCAGTCAGGATACGGAACTCCAACTAAACGGGCAGGTCTCTTCGTATTGGGGCTCTGCTCACCCTGCTCACTCGCATCGTCGTTGGTTCCCAAGTACGAAGAAACTAGTGATGCTACCAGCGATTCTACTGATGCTGTTGACGCACCGATAGTGGCTGCCGCCTTCGTTTTGAATTTGTCCATGGCACAATGAGCTCATACAGCCTGATCGCATGAAAGATGTGGGCGAGCTAACGAGTTGGTGAAGTCCAGATTTTGACATCCTATATGACGGGAAAGAAGCTATATTTGTTGCCTGTTGCCAGACTGGAAAGACCTGCTTCCATAAGACAGTCTCAGACGGGCGGACAGGATGAAAGCCCACAGCTGGCCATGATGCTGTACTAACAGCATTCGAAGGTCAAGAGATAAAGACACTCGCAGAACACGGACCAAAGAACCCTTGAAAAGCATGTATTCTGGAATTTCTTGCATGGCGCTATATCACAAACAAAACAAAGATGGTATATGATACGTTCCCTAGATACCCGTATGTTTCCCATTCCGATATACAAACCCGAGTACAACGCCTTTCATTCCAGGACGTTCTATAGAAAAGAAAAGAACACTTTTTTCTAACCAGATTTGACATCTAAGAAGGGTAGGTGTTGCCCAAGTGTTTGACGAGCAACAGATGGCGAGATGGCCATCTCAACTTCACTTCCACTGCCTTCTGCTTCTTCGCGCTTCTTGCGGCCTAAGCGCTCACACCATTCCTCTGCGCTCACAATGGTGCCATCCAACACACCTGACACCTGTACCATCATATCCAAACCCTCCTTCGCGAGCACAATTACACGATTTGCGCCATCTTTTGCATCCTCTTCCCCGCTACTCCTAGGCGCATTCTTGGATGCTAATCGGAATCGCTGTGGTAGACTAGTGAGGTGCTTGCGCACTAAAATGCTCGCATTCTCTGGTAACGCGCCGCCAGTGTATTTTGACACGACATCAACGACTTGCTTGAGTGTTTTCAAGACTTCGGCTTTCAGAGCCGCGACTTTGTAATTCAGAGCGTTGCTGCGGACCATCATCTGCCCGTCTCCTCTCTGTCCTCCTGCTTCATCATTTTTTTCTGCTTCCCAAGTACCATCGGTGATAGCTGAAGGGTTGTCATACTCGTCCATCGCAGTTTTGAGAGCTTCGATAAGTTTCCCAATATGCTCGTTGGCCCAGCGCAGCCAGGATAGACAGTATTTCAGACTCCGTAGACTTTCTTCACTCATTGCGATGCTGAGGCCAGAGGTGGAGAGCACGAGACGCGATGGCCACGATGATCCGCCAGGTGATGTCGGTTCGTCTCTGTCTGAGCGTGTGGGTATGAGCTGTTGCTGCGATATTTCATATGAAGGGGAGCGGTAGTCGTCATATGCTGGTAGGCTATCTGTTGCTGATACCTGGCTTGGCCGTCGCTGCTGGAATTCTCGGCGCACAGAATATGGATCGTTTGGCACACTGCGATCCATTTCTCCCTCTCCCATGCCGTTTCCTACTTTCCGCCGCTTGTTAGAGCCACTTTCGAATTCCATATCGGAAGGCTGATGGTGTGACGGTCTTCGTCCGCCGAGAAACCAGCGAACGCCGCCTTCGACGCCCGTTATACGTCCCACTGTGCCAACTGTGTTGACGACGGGGGAGGAAATGCGCTCGACATATTCGGCGCTAGACTTGAAGCGCGGACTGTAGTCCTTGGATTTTGAGTATGCGGAGATGGAGCCACCGATCGCGTTGCCTATCAAAGGGTGGGAAGTCGTGAGGAGAGAGAGAAGTGGTTCGGGTCGTGGGCTTCCTAGTTGGAATGTGCGGGGTGATCTGGGTGGTATCGAGGTTTGTTGGTTATGCGGTGGGGAATGTATGAAGTCTGATAAGCCTATCGTTAGCTAGACGCTTCCTGTCTGATATAGAAGACATACCTGATCGTAAGTCGCCAAGCGCTTCCGCAGCCATGCGCACATCTGGGTCATCTATGAAGACGCCTCCACTCTGCCTGATGGCATCAGGCACATCGAGAGCCATTGGCGCCGGCGACTGTAGATGCGGAGGAGTCTTGTTCTTGGGCGATAACTGCGAGGGTCCAGGCTGGTAGTACGCGGTCAAAGGGTTCGATGACGGCCAAACATATGGCGCCTCTGTTGCTGTTTCTGATCTATAACGCTGTTCTGCTGGCACAGCTGGAAGCGGCGGAAGCGTGCGTTCATGGTAGATAGGTGGTAGAGCGGTGTCTGGGACGTTGGGGAAATTCGGCGATTGGGGATTGTGAGATTGAGCATAAGATGGTGGTTGCTCAGATTGCATGTGATCTCGGGTCTTCTCGTCCTCCATCGCTTCCACCTCGCCGACAGCGACAGTATGCGCTGAGGTTGATGAGTAGTAAGTTATCTATGAAGAGCTAACGCGGGATTTGTAGATTCTATGGTTGAATGTAGTTGTCTGTTAGTGATCAAAGGGTGTTGGCGGTCAACATTTGGCTTGTGAAGCCATCTAATGCAACTTCGGCAACGAGATGATGCTGGTTGGACAATCCGAACAAGGAAGAAGTGGCGATAAACTGAAAAGGAAAAGAATCGTATACGATATGTATGCCTAGGAAATTTCCTTCACTATTCTACAGCTTGAGACACTGGAAGTGAACTTGAAGTGGTGCAGTACAATGATCTCGAGAAGAGGAGAGGAAATAGGAGGCAAGAGCAATCAATGGTGGAGTGATCTACCACCAAGGAACTTGGGAACGAACACGATCACATGTGATAACTTTCATCTCCATTTTCTCTATCACGTGTGATGTAAGGATCTGATTTTCATCCTGAAACACAAGACGTGCTCATAGGCATAAGACGGCCTGAAAAAACTCTTCTAAACCGGACTGATGGATAGCGCGACTCGAGTGCGGTATGATCATGGATGTTAATGAAGCAATACTTCTGTCTGAAAGACAGCCTGAGGTGCAGTATCTTCCAGAGCGCAGCGGGAACAAGACAAGTAGCTATTAGACTACAGTAGGTAGATGAATGAATGCACCTCGACAGTCGTGTACCTCATAAGAGTATCCATGTATGTCTGTGTTGCCATACCTGTCGTAGTCCTGAGCTGCGCTTGGCTGAAGTACTCGGAGACGATGTATGCAAAGATTTCTACTCAGGCAACAGATTCGATGTACTCTCTTCTTTTATCCCCTCATGCCAGAGCAGAGCAGCAGCGTGCTTCACGGCTTGTCTCCCTTGTTTCCCAGTATTTTCACAATCCGTATTCAAGATACATAAATGTATGGTCCCTCTGACGCCACCCGCTTCATCTGTTGCTCTATTGAAAGGCAAGACTCGGCCAGCTCTTATGGTACCTTTGTATTCGGTCTCCGCGCCAGAAAATCGCTAACATCATCAATGGGAAACAAGGTTGGCGCTGACAGAAAGCCAGGCCGATTGTGCTTATATGTTGAGTTGCACTGTCTAGAAGGCGCGTTGAAGAAGAAAACGAGAATCTCTGCGATGAAGATTTAATATAATTATTAGCGGCTCCACAAGAAGAGGCTAAGCTTGATTAGGTGCTGTAGCTTGGCGTTTAAGCCAAGACTGAAGCTCGAATTGGAGATACGTGGGGCATCAAATGAACCACAGAACAGGCAAACGCATCTCAGTACCCAAGATCGAATGCTATCCAGAATACAATAGACTCCTTCTAACCACTGCGGCATTCCACCTGTATTTCTCCAACATTCAACATGGCTTCCGCAGTCTTCTTTCTCGACTTGAAGGGAAAGGTATGCTCGCGCACTTTTGTAGATATCCAACTGCTAACATATCATATCATAGCCCCTACTGTCGCGGAACTACAGAGGAGACATTCCTATGTCAGCAGTCGAAAAGTTCCCAATCCTCCTGAGCGAAGCAGAAGAAGATAGTTCTGCAGCACCACCATGTTTCTCAGACGAGGGAATTAACGTATGGATTATGCCAGTTTGAACAAGGCCAATCTGACAACTTCCAGTACTTATATATCAGACACAAGAATCTCTACCTTTTAGCCCTGACGAAACGAAACACAAATGCTGCCGAGATACTGCTCTTCCTGCACAAGATCGTTGAGGTCTTCACGGAATACTTTAAGGAGCTGGAGGAGGAATCGATACGAGACAATTTTGTCATTATATACGAATTGCTGGACGAGATGATGGACTTTGGCTACCCGCAAACCACTGAGACCAAGATCCTACAGGAATACATCACGCAAGAATCGCATAAGCTAGAAGTTCAAGCTCGGCCGCCGATAGCAGTAACCAACTCCGTCTCATGGCGGTCAGAAGGCATTAGATATAGAAAGAACGAAGTCTTCTTGGATGTCGTCGAGTCTCTGAACCTTCTAGTTGCATCTAATGGCAATGTTCTCCGCTCCGAGATTCTCGGTGCGATCAAGATGAAGTGCTACCTATCTGGTATGCCAGAACTACGACTAGGACTGAACGACAAAGTCATGTTCGAGACGACAGGGCGAGCGACTCGAGGCAAAGCAATCGAAATGGAAGATGTCAAGTTCCACCAGTGCGTACGACTTTCCCGATTTGAGAACGACAGAACGATTTCCTTTATCCCACCTGATGGAGAGTTCGAACTGATGTCTTACCGCCTGAACACACAAGTCAAGCCGTTAATCTGGGTTGAATGCATCGTCGAATCACACTCTGGGTCCCGCATCGAGTATATGCTAAAGGCGCGCGCACAATTCAAGCGACGCAGCACAGCTAACAACGTCGAGATATCCGTCCCTGTCCCCGAAGACGCCGACTCGCCACGTTTCCGCACGAATATCGGTAGCGTACATTATGCACCTGAGAAGAGCGCCATAGTTTGGAAGATCAAGCAGTTTGGTGGGCAGAAAGAGTTCTTGATGCGCGCGGAGCTGGGACTGCCGAGTGTGAAGGGCGATGATGAGCATGGAGGCGGAATGACCGGCGGGTTTGGAGGAAGTATGGGCGGTGTTGGAGGAAAGGGCGCGAAGCGGCCAATTAGTGTCAAGTTTGAGATTCCCTACTTCACGACGAGTGGCATTCAAGTGCGGTATTTGAAGATTATCGAGCCGAAGGTGTGTTTTCCATCATCTTGTCGTAAGTATTTGACACTAATGACGCATAGTTGCAGTACCCTTCACTGCCTTGGGTGCGGTATATCACGCAATCGGGAGATATCGCCGTGCGACTCCCAGACGTAGCTGGAGTGAGTGCCTAGCCTAGGAAAAACTCATGTCAAGCTGCGAAAATCATTGTTTGGGACTAGCCGGCGTGACGGAGTAAGGTTCTGAAGTAGATGACACGGATGCTATGCATTTTCGGCGCTCAAATGAATAGGGATAGATGAGCATTTGCCATGCATCAAATATATCAGAAACTTTTGAGACAATTTATTTGCACAATGGATGACTCTGTTGTGCTCTTTGATAGAGACTAACCTACGGGCTACTCAAATTAAGGGCATGTATGTGATGTAAAACTAGGCATTACGATTTTGAAGTCCTGAAAAAAATATTTAGGGCATTCGAGACTTCCAGGACTTCAAGAGCTTTTAAGAGAACAGCTTTTTAAACTCTTTAAAATTTCGCAGGCTCAAACGGGTCAAATGATCATCCAAAGATTTAAATGCTTATACATTGTCCCGTATGTTCCATCCGAGAGAGAAGTTCTGTTTCCTAAGGTATATAAGGTATTCCATCGCATCCAGAATATGCTCACAAGTTTCCCTATTACTATAAACAACATCTACAGAAAATCAACACCATACCCTCTGAACAAGCTCTGTACACGCCAGCGTCTTCTTCTGATAGCCGCCAGCCTAGCTCTCGCTTCTCGTTCCTCGAACCTTATAGTTTCTGCTTCCTTCTCCACTGCAGATTTCAGCGCCCTCGCGCGGCGCTTGTTCACGCCTTTCCTCCGTTCCTCGCGCTCTAAGTTGAGAGTCTTGTCCAGTCTCGCATCTTGCCGTTCCCTCGAAACCACTCGACGGGTAAGATCAGCTGGAAACTCACTATTCCGATCGGGAGAATCGCCCGAGACCAACTGTCGGCGAAGTTCGTCCAGCTTCTTATGCTGGACAAGCAACTTTGCGTTCCGTACAGCATAGCACGTTCGCCTGCGGGGTGCATGCGTGCTCGCAACATCAATGCGGTTCTGATGCTTCACGAAATGCATTTTTGTGGTGAGCTCCTGTCTTTGGCGATGAAGGGCTCTCATATTCCGCTGAATAGTTCTCATGTCTTTCAGAAGGGCATCGTCATAAGCCTTCTTGATAAGCTCAAGACGGCCCTGCTCAGCCTGGGTATCGGAAAAATCAAGCGGTGAGGTAGAGTATGGGAAACGCAACATGGAATGAGCGATGCGCCTGCGTTCCAGACGGGCAATATAGGCGCGTTCAACGGTCAGCGTGGGTATGATAGACGGCGTGTGGCCTACGAGCCCACTCGGTCTGCGGCGGGTAAGGAGACGGTTAGATGAGCGCGTTCTTGTGGTTGTGGGTGGGGATGTCGGGATGAGAGGCTGCGGTAAGTCTGCGTACAGTGTTTCGCATATATCTCGACTTGCCCCGTCAAGTTGGGGAACTGGCTCTGGCCGAGGGCCATTAAATCGGGGGTAGTACTTTGATATTTTCGGAGGTTTTTGCGGATTGTTGATATTGGATACAGATTGGTAGAAGTGAATGGCTGGCCCTTTCCGGTTATGATGAGCGACGTCTGCACGCTTGATTTGGCCTATTTTGAATAGTCTTGGTAGAGCCTTCGACCTTGATAATAGTTCTTGATCCGTAGAGTACACTTGATCCATAAAATTCATCAAGTTGTCATCCATGCTGTCCATGCTGCCTGTCTGATTCAGTGGTTCCCCGGAGATAGAGACCTCGACAGCAGAGTCGCCAACCTCCTCCATGTGTGTCTGAAGTATCGTGCATGGTTTCGTGGATCCTTCAATCTGGCGCCGCAGCTGTTTGCATGTTGCTATTGCATCTTTAGTAAGAGCCGCGTTCCGGTCTTCCTGATCACTTTTTGACCCGTATAGTAAATGATTCAATACTTGATCCTCGTCGTCCCATCCTATGGAGCTGACCAATTCCAGATCGCTGTTTTGAACAGTATCTTCGTTTGTCTGCGAAGCATCATTGGCAGCTTGCAACATCTCAGTAGTTGATCCGTGGCCATCTTGGCTATGCTCCATAGCGTCCGGAGTTGAGGTGATATCTCCTCTCAAGAAGCGGTTTTGGTTCGAAGGATTTGTGGCTGGCTTGAGGATTTCAAGCATTACGATCTCTTCCAAACTTGCCACCGTCTTCAAAGTTGATGTTTCATTGCTGCTGGTGTTCATTGTAGGGGCTCTCCACCCGCGTATCTTATACCCACATTCTTTTAGCCTTTCTCCCTTTGCGACTTTCTCTTTCTCCCTCATTGCCGTGATCGTGGGACTCTCCTTCCGTATTGGAAGATTGTACTTGTCCTCTTCTAAATGTCCAATGACTCTAGTATCCGATGAAGGCAACTCTAGAAGTTCGCTCGCTATGGCGGGGTTTAAATGCCTACCTTTAACAAGGGCCCAAATATATTTCTTCCCATCATAATGAGGCACTAATGCAAATTTCGTCCTTTGGGGCATTGCTTTCGCAATCATATTTGGCCACAAATGCGGTATACCTTCGAATGCAGTCCAGAATTGAGACTGGCTTGCTGCCCATTCCTCGGTCATTATTACACACCACTTGACTACCCATTTGCTTCTGATATATGCGTATGATAGCATAATCTGCTTGAAGAGATCGGCGGTACTGATATCCATGTGTACATTGATCTCCACAAGGCCAGGTTCGGTCAAGTTTGTATGGTTCGGAGTAAGGTTTCCCAGCTGTGCTTTCTTTGTGTCGAATTGGACCAGAAGATAGGACATTCCGTGTTTAGGATACCCGGTTGATGGCATCTCATACCCTGACTGAGACATATGATGTCGCCGAGAAAGAAAAACTCCATCTTTTATTTGATGCTTCCCAAGGACATTGGACAGCATCCTCTCGCCCACGGGCTTGTAATTCCGTTCACCATTGGATCTAAGCTGTGATTCCCATAAGTCCACCATGCGATCATGTCTGCAGTGTTCCTTCAGCGGTAAACGCCTGTAGCGGGGAGGGTATGGGACAACATCTTTGCTTTCTTTAACGGGAGAAGTTGCTACTGCCGTCAAGCCTAGGCGGCGGCATGGTTGCTTCAATAGATTGGCACATTTTGTAGATATGACTCTTCGCATCAACATAGGTACAAAAATGGTCATATGTGGGCTTAAGGCGACATTTGGCAGTGGTATTAAAACCACGAACCATCGAGCGGTGATGCATTTGCAGCTCCAAGGTATTGAGCTTCGGGACTAGTACCAAACTTCTCTAGTAAAGGCGGGAACATCCGCCGCTAAGACTAGATGTAGATTCGAAGGACAACGTGTAAAGACATCGTTTGAAAACCGGAAGGCTGCTTGGGCCATCATATTGTACGCTTGAGTTCGTTGGCATTCCGTCTCTAATCAGGTCTGGAGCTGCAACTAAACTGACATTTGTCCCGGGAAAATCGGTTCGCAACGCGTTCCAGAAGGCATTTAGCATGGCCGCGTAATAGTATCGTAAGACATCAAACAAAAAAATAGGATAGTATATGGGAGAAGCCTTCCATGAAAGCGGCCAGACCTTTGGACCCGTTAGGGATATGGTCTGCGCAGTGCTTCCACGGATCCTCGATACCAAGTTGGTCGTTAGTGTACTCTGGTTCGAGTGTAAGAAGATGAGGGTACAATTCCGTAAGTTCGTTTATTGGCTTCAACATGCAAGACGTGCACAGAGGTGAAATATCCAGAAAGAGATCAAAGGCGACAATAACTGGTTATCCATGATCGGGTTCTAGCTGAAAGCTCACAAAGAAAATGGGTTTAGTAAAATGCCTGCAGTACAGGTGTCTTGCGCGTATCCACATACTTGCAGTTGTGTTGGTAGGCTTTCGGTGTACGAAAATGTAGTGGTTGGTTCAGGATCAACTTTGTGTAAAATCTGGTGATGGCAGAGTAATTTTGACTTAAGTTTGGTCGGTTGTTGATGGTGAGGAAAGATGCCCATGAGCTTCAGAGTAATATATAGGCGGCCATTGCTACTGTGCACTGATGGTGTTCATCTGACAAACTGCGCATAGACCTCAGGGAACGCTTTGATAATACCACTATGGGTATCCCAAGAAATGCTATCAGTGTGAGGTCACCTGACAGTACAATTGGATAGGTAAGCTCAAGCTGGTGGAATCAACATGTATTGAGTTCTTCCAAATATCAATGACCAGGTTCTGAAGGTATCAGATCTTGAAGTAACGCAAAGTCTTGTATTAGGCTGAATGCGATATGCTGGAAGGAATTCAAAACAACATGGCAGACCAGAGCTTCAATAGTCAAGCAATGCCATGTATCTTACTTGCCCCCCTCCCCCTAAACCTAAAGCGACGTTGAATAGAGAAGCAATTGCATTGCCAGGTCGTACCGCCCTTCAAAAATCGCATACGGGTGTGATGTAGCTCAATCTCGAAATTTGCCTCGTGGCCCCATATTGATAATTGCTAGAGTCACTGCTTAGTATAGGCAATTCCCATGAAAGAGGAAATATATCATTCTAGGCTGTTCGACCGTCTGTGATGCGACTCATGAAGCTAGCAAACGGGCACCTCCCTAAAGTCTGACCCTGTTATGCGAATGTGTATTTAACCGGCAGCGTCTCGAACTAGAACGATAAGCAGAGTTAATGTGCACCGAGTCATGCTCGTCTGAAGTTGAATCGTTTTCTCTGGCCGGGCTCCGCGCCCAGGAAGCAAGGAGGTGAGGATGCTACAAGTTGTTGGCGGGCGGCTCAAGAGGTAGCTGGCACTGCCTCTCTGGTGAGGACCTGCTGTGTAAACTCTTCTTATGGCCAGAGAAGAGGAAGACAGCTTGTGCTGGTAGGTTCGAATCCTGCAGCTGCCACCCCATCATGCTCAAGTCAACAGCGTGGCTAGTACGACGGCGGACGAACGACTCGCGCACTCGATCCCCGACGCCCTTAGGGCCCGATAACTCTGGCGAGGCTCCGATTATAGTGGCAGATGAGATTGTGCTGGGGGCGGCAACGGGGCGGTGGTCAGCATTGGAGGAAGGTGGCTGCAATGAAGCGTTCGTGCAAGCCGGCAGCAATTCCTCAGGGTTTTCCTACCTCAATACAGCCTCGATCGAACCACCCAGGTCTCAGACGAAGTAATTCAACCTACAGAACGACATTTCACATTCAAAGCATACACAAGTCTGGGAATCTGGGAGATTGGGTGAGAAAGAACGTTGTTGGGAAGGTTTTTCCCTGAGAGGCTCGGGGGGATCGTGGAATCACAGTTGCTGTGGCCAGCGGAGTTGCAACATGGCTTCATTGTGGCCGTAGCCCACCGAGTATCCAGGCAGCGCAGACATAGGAGGACAAGCTGGTCTCCGCAGAGCCTGAAACTAATGCCACAAACAAAGCACTTCTGTCAGCGTGTATGTAGGTATACGTAGATAGAAGCCAGACGGCTCAGTGGAGGAGGTTGCTGGTCACACGAGTGTGATGAAGTGTTGTGCATTTCCCGAGGCAGATGCACTTCGGCAACTGGTGCCAAAGCTGAGCCATTCCGGTATAGCTGTCTCAAAGACGGCTGGATCCGTGTATGATAAAATCAATCAATCAATCAATCATACAAGTTGTTGGCGGTTCTGCTCTCGTTGTGCCGTGAATAGATAGAATAGATAGATAATGCTCACGTGAGTATAGACTGCTGTGGTTCCATAGCGTGACTATATAGCAATATGCATGAATAGAATAGAATAGAACAGCTTTGTGTCACAATGATCCAGGGAGGTCATACCTATTATTCAGTGGGGAAGTAAATACTCTGAATAATTAGAAATTATTAAATTTATCACTAGCGCCGGTAGCTTAACCTACCCAAGATCTAATCTTCTGATAAGCTTGTCTTGCCTTACAAATTGCCCCAATTATTACTACGACGTCGACCCCAGATCCGCCATATCATTGACCGCGACCGACACAATTCGATAACCTATTGTGTCAGATTGTCTGCGAATTAGTCGCACTTTGTCTGCGATTGTGCTGGATTCTATGCAGGGGCGCGCCATTGGAGACGCGGAGGATTTTGGCGACAATGCGTACACCATAAAACGAGGACAATAGCGACGAACTTTACTATTCAACATATTATTCTTACCAGTTGCCTACCTTAATCTCTGGCAGAGTGAACACGGAGATTGCTCATGAAATACACTCTACCTATCCTTCACTGCGATTTGCGTCTCCTCTATTATTTCATCAAGCAACAAGGGAAAACTCCCCAGCACCACCAATCCAATACCGCGCCGCTGATTATCAGCCTTGTCAGCATGAGATCAAAGAACTATCTACCCAACGCATCTGTTTCTGCGATCTTGGCTCGACTGGCTTCTGCCGATAAACAGATCAATGTGCTTGACGACAAGATACTGCCCATCGTAAGAAATCCGCTTACCCTCTTAAGGCGCGTTGTTAATCATTCTTTTGTTAGGCGCCACACCTTCTTGAGATTCCCAGCAATCCCCTGCCAGAACCTCACTACGACTCTTGGAAGAACAATTTGTTCGATAAGAGTGAAGGGAGGAAGTACGAATACTTGACATTACAGTCCAGTGCGGACCGTGGGATTTGTTTAGCTCAAGGAAACTGGTGGGAGGAGCCATTAAAAGCAGGAACACCTGGCAGTGCTGGATCGCAAACTGGTACCTCCACTCCCCAGGCATTCAAGGAGACGAAAACTCCGAAGGTCAAGCTTTCCTTGGGCGATTACAAGAATTTCAAGAGTACTGGGGTGAAACCAGTTCCTCGGCCACCTACTGCGACCGCCAACGGCAAGTTACCCGGTGATATCGACGGTCGCAAGTCTCTGCATTCTCGGAACATGAGCGCTGTATCTGTTACTATGCCGATGTTCCGTGTCTCCTCTGTGGAAGGAACAGAGATACGAGCCAATGGAATCGAAACAAGGCCCAACTCACTGGTAGTAAATAAGATCACAAAGAGGGACAATCCGTGAGCATAGCATACTCCCAAGTTTTAATGTTCTAACAAATGATTCTAGGGTTGTTCCACCACGCTCGACGCCATCCGACATGCGTGATGCCAGAAAAGCACAGCCTGTCGCGAATGGTAACGTCAAGCGGAATTCTCTACAAACCAAGAGTGCAAATAAAAACCCTCGGCCTACGCGTTCAGAAATGCAGCGCTACGATCCTGATTCGGCGAAACAACCCCCTCGCCCTCGATCACTCCCTGACGACCCGGAACTCAAGCAGCAAAAACGTTCTCTGGAACTAGGTGATGCATCTCGCCCTGAGAAGCGCGCCAAGGTCGAGACTCCCCACTCTACATCTCCGGCCGCCTCTTCTAAGGCTATCCCTCGGAAGTCATTACCATCGGAGACGAAAGCCGCCCCTACGAAAGTGCAAAACCCATCCACCTCCGCTCAAACACCTCCAATTCCAAAGAAGGTTATTTCCAGCACACGTCCAATAGATTTACAGAACAAGAGCTCCAAAGGCACATCCAACGAGAAGCCTCATCTACCGCCACTTCTCTCGCCACTTCCGGCAGATATTACTGTCCCGGCACAACCTAACAAATCTGGATTGAAGAAGTCAGAGGCTTCGAAGTCTGGTTCCTCAAAGGTCACATCTCAGAAACCAATGGCCAACAATCAAACCAATACCATCGTTGTTAAGCCACGGCAGCGAAAAACTGACGCCGCGCCATCAACATCTTCCCCACATACCACTCCAGCTTCGTCCACATCTCCGTTTGTCCTACCTCTCATGCTATCCCCGGGGTTGCCTGACGTCGTTGAGGCAGAACTGAACCGCTTACAGAACAAGGTAGCTCCGCTGAATACAGTTGAGGGTCGTTACGAAAAGGTCAGACAGCCTGGCGCACTTGGCGTTCCTCAGAAGACTACACGTCCGAAACTTGGCCATCCGCCAAAGAAGAATCTTCTCGATGGCATTCCTTTAAAGAAGCCAAAAAATAAAGATTCGCTTATAGCTAAGCTGGATTATACAAAAAGCCTACAAAAGACCCTCGAACGTATGTTACGCCTACGCCCTGTACCATGGCAAGAATTCAAAGATTCGGAGAAAAAACGCATCCAGGAGGAGAAACCCAACCCCTTCAAGAGGCCAGACACGGACTCTGATCAGGAAATATCGCTTTCCAAAAGTCATGGCTCGAAAACACCGGCAAGTGCAACAGCCAAGAAGCACGTTCCACCACCTGTCAAGAGCGAATCAGACGATTCTGATTTCGGAGGTTCTGCTTTAACGAAGAATCCGAGTCGTGGAGATAAGACAACTGACAGCTCCACATCGCGGAAGCGTCCAGCAGAACACGAACGAGTAGAACCACCCTTGAAACGAAGCAAAATCCTAGAAGGCGGTAACGCAAAGGTGTCAGCGCCGTTGGCATCTGGCTTTAAGTCTCCGACCGTCACCTCTAGCGCTCTGAGGGACAATCTTCTGCTCTCAACACCGAGGAAGAGTGGGGCAACCAAGAAGAGTACGGCTATGGGGAGAGTGATGTCGTCTGATGAACAGGCTCGGACTCCAAAGGAACTTGCTGCTACTAGTACGCCGGCCTCGTCCGAAAAACCAAGAGCCTATGGCCATCGACCAGATGTAGATAAGGCACAACTTGATCAGATGCAGAAGCAGAACCAAGCTTTTTTCGCCCTTGGTACCAATCTGAAGCGTCATCTGCAATCTAAGCTTGGTAGTCGACCAGATAGCAACGGTAAAACTGTAAGTGCACAAAATCCAGCTTCGGCTTCATGTTCTCGATTTTAACGTTCAGAAGTCCATAGAAGCTACCGGAGTAGAACGGAAGAAGGCAGTGATGAAGGGTGTCGAAAGCATCATGGCTTACATGCTTGCATTCTACAATACGAACCAAATATCGCAGATGAAAGGTCACACGATGCTCCCTGAATCATGGAAGGATCTGTTCCCCGTCTGGCACTTTGTTCACAACTCAGCAAAGCCATATGCAGAACTCATCGTCTTATTAATGAATCTCGCGGCTGTGGCTAGAGAACAGATGTGCAAAATCTTTATTGAGGTGCCCCCTGAGCACCGCGATAACGAAGCTTTCTTATCTGCATACAGAGACAAGGACAGGCTATGGGCAGGAGCGAGACTGGGGCAACCGGGGCTTCGAAAGTTGAGCGCTGATAGTGGTGGCACTCTTGGTCCGTGGACCACCGTTCCGGAAGCGGTTGCTTTTGGAGGCATTATTCTGGAGCGGTATGCAGCTGCACAGAATGTCGAGGACTGGAAGAGCGAGGAGTCATTCAAGAGCGTTCCCGCACTTCCAGTATCGCGTAATCTTCTACCCTACACAGCACTCTGAGTGATCGGTATCAGACAATTCATCTGGTGATGCGACTTGGAATTTGGTGTATATGAGGCGTCGATCCTGATAATATCTGAGCTCTGGAACTGGCCAGACGGTTCGCATGAGAGGAAATGGGACTGGCGTTTGGGGAGATGTACAATGTTTGTTTTGGCGTTTATATTTGCGATTGGCATTGGTCTCTGCGTTTATGACATGCACTATACCCCAAGTAAGGTTCGGATCTTGCAACGATAATGTGTTCGTCGTGGCTTCTCTTATATAGCGACAGGAGGATAATGGCGCAGGGAGCATATAGACACCGGGGATGTTACTTTTGTATATTAGTAACAAGATCAAGGAGAGCGGTACAGCGCAAGATACTTAGCGGTACTAAAGAATGTATAATGCTGGCAACAAAAAGTGCTGCCATTGAGTGTGTTGCGTATAGGTATTCTTTGATACGTTGCGCCTTCCTCACCTGATACGGGGCAGTGCTTCCGCGCCATTCCCAGAATTAGCAAATCCCCAGCACGAAGATCGATTGTTTTCATGTCTGTTGATGTTGCAAAGCTGCATTTCGTCACTTGAAGAGATGAGTGACGGGAGGTGCCGCATTCATCCATATCGTTATCAGATATCTCCAATATGTCCGAAGCCACCAAATCCCGCAAGACACCCGCATATCCGGAATGGAAACTCGTTCATGAGCTACGTGACATCCTGGAATAAGTAAGTGAACAAGTGTGTTGCCGTTACCCCAGTGTTCAAGACTAGTGTATCACAATAACTTGCACTTGCCGGAGTGAACTGGCGACCAGAATGTCCTGGGATGGTGATAGCGAACGAGCATGCCTCGGTAGAGGAGCTTGAGGCACGCTTTTCATGTCGAAGTGGTTGAAGCTCGATATCAGTCTGGTATAAGGGAGTCAGCCCGAATCTTCTGAGTCAAAGAAGTGGAGTCACTGTAGCTGTTCCATCGATTTTTGCAGACTGACACAGGCTGAGGGCATCCGGCTCCCCAATGATCAACGTCCCTGGCAGCCAGTGACACTGCGACACTACTACATAGTAGTGCGCTGGCTGTGCTAGAATGGTGATCCGTCCGGATCTCAGGAGGTGGTGGGTTGTCGTAGTGACCTATCAAACTTGTCGCTTGATGCAGCGGAAGCTAGAAATTTCTACAGCGTTGTGGTTCTCTATTGTAGAAGGTTTTATGAAGAATTGAGCAGCACCAAAATCAAAATTTACTGCCGGCAGTATGTGGGAAGAACGAGTTCTGCATCATATTGTATAATTAATCTAAACTTGATTCAGCCTAGATGACCTGAAAGTGGCCTGCTGTATGACATTCATCAATTGAGTTGCAGATGTCTACCTGAATCCTGTTTGGTATATTGAGAAGGACTGGGATTTGATGAAGTGTCACTAGTGGGTGATAGAATTCGTGCTGCAGTCACTTAGTCATCAAAATCATCAAGAATTGACAACACACTAGGTGCAGGGATTGACTGCGCAGGCGAACAGAGCCTCAATTGAAGATATTAAAACTATACTTATTTTATGATATCACCACACAGAAGACCTAACTCTCCTGCCTTCAAGCTCGATAACCTTCTTACAGCGCCAGGGCATCTCTCTGATGCGATTACGAATTTCTC
>MU254046.1:0-33915 GCA_019669825.1 Calycina marina
ATTCGTAATCGCATCAGAGAGATGCCCTGGCGCTGTAAGAAGGTTATCGAGCTTGAAGGCAGGAGAGTTAGGTCTTCTGTGTGGTGATATTATAAGATAAGTATAGTTTTAATATCTTCAATTGAGGCTCTGTTCGCCTGCGCAGTCAATCCCTGCACCTAGTGTGACTTCTTATATCAAATTACGTCAGCGTGCCTCTGTGTTCAAGGTAGTCAAACTGCTTAAAAGGGATCCTGCTCGTGTGATGATCATTTCAGAGACTTTATCAAAGTTCTTCCTTATTTACTTACCCAACACCTAATCCTAGCTTCGCTAATTAACCTTTAGGCTCTTCCTTCAGGTCCCAAGCTCCCATTATATAAATCTTCGAGCTGTATTAGGAGCTTTTAGGGACCACAAAAAGGTCATGAACAGTGAGATAGAATGCCATCTCACTTCTGCAGACATCTCTTATACCACGTATGATAGATGAGTTGAGGATGCATCTTGCAGTGAACTGATGGAACGAAGTCTCATCGCTTCCAGATATATCGAGATGCTTCGAAAAGTTGATTTTGATATATCATAGGAATACCTGAGTCCTGGAGGGTGGCTCGAGTTCGAAGATCCATACTCTTACCCTAGATCCACAGATCGTAGTTATGTAGGCACAGCTATGGAGAGATATTGGGATCACCTCGGAGCGGGAATGAGATCTGTGGGCGGAAATCCAGATGTACCAATGATGTATAAACAATGGATGCAGGAAGCTGGCTGTAAGTCTGGTCCTCTTACACAATGATTGATTTAGTCTTTCTGGAGATAGACTGACGAAAGCCGCGTGCAGTGGTTGATATTGTCGAAATACCTCTCGATATCCCTTAAAACACATAGCCATCCGATCGTAGATGGAAGCGCATAGTACAATACTGCTGGGCCGATTTGTAAGATGGAGTGCGAGACATAAGCTAGAAACTATTGCGAGCAGCTGGTCTTTCCACTGATGAGGCTGAGGATGTCATACAGCAGTTCCGACGAGAGTCTATTGACCGAAAGTAGCGTGTCTTCTATACGTTGTGAATTGATTCCCTGACCTGATAACGATTCGTGCTGACGTCCGCTCAGCTTAATCATATATAGCAGGAAGTCATACGAGAGGGAGAAAACAGGTGCTCCACAACAGTCCTGATTTAGACGAAGATATCGCAAGGATCCAGGCGAGGGAATTGGCCGCGCTTGGCTCGACAGTGTCACTTAGGCCATATCATGAAATCTGGAACCACGCAAGTTTTCATGTGGGCAAAGTGATGAGGTCACCAACCTAGCTTCATAACTCAGACGTTCAGCGATCATTCGACTGTTTAGCCGCTTCCATTGTATCTTTTTCTGCTTTCTGCTTCCTGTGGACCCTCCAACTTTGTCGGCATCACCATACCCTATAAGAACGACATGTCCATATCCCCAACATAAGCTCGCCCCAAAGTCGTGTTTCTATTCAATTCAATCTCTTCACTACTGTCGCTGTACGAACCATAACTGGCTCATTGCTGGTTTTCCAACTGGGTTTCTCGATTTTGACATGGCAGGAGCACTTCTTTCGGCACTATTCTTCGACTCGCCCCAACGACAATCTAGCCATTGCCACCTCATCTTCCCTTGCACTCTAATTCCCAGACCCATGTTTTCTCTTCCGTCTTGGTCTGCCTGTGTTTCTAATTTCTTCTGTCGCAACCTGTCTTCTTCCTCTCTCATCCCTCTCCCAGCCAGCCATGAAACCCGTCCTTCCTCTTTTCAGGAAACCTGGTTTCTTTGGCTTCCCTGCTTCTGGTTTGTCAGTGCCTTCTGTATTCCGTCGCGGTATGTGCTTATCACTTGCTCCCTTCGACCTGCGCCGAACCGTTATGTTGATTGGAGGCTGGACTCTAATTGGGAGACATGGTGGTTTGTTGTGTATGTATATCTAGAACATGTGTATGAATGCAATGGATAAGTCGGCAAAGTAAGCAAATAGCTCGGGAGAAAGGATATGTCTGATGTAGATGACATGCTGGAATTGGGGAGTGAGCTGTAACTGGAGTTGGAGATGAAGCTACGACGAAAGCTGCATATCGCGTAATTCTTGCTGAACTACGACGACGTATATATTACTTTATATTACAGTGGCTGATGTGAAATAGGCAAGTAGTCAGTGTCGCGGGCGATTCAGCTAGTCCATCATCGCCATAAACTTTCCAAGACTCACATCATAGCGGTGTGATCTCCAACTCTCACTCAATCATCAAGGAGAGATGACTTGATTCATCATTTCATTCATGACTGGGAAGCTGGACTCACGAAGATTTGCCAACATCTGCCATCACTATCCTACCCAACTCACCACCCAAATACCCACTCCCCTCCCCCTGATTCAGACTAGCAACGCCCACAGCCGCCTCATATGCCTTACTGATCGTCTCCTCCTCAATCTTCACGCCCTCCTGCACCAAGAGCTGAATCACACTTCCAATCCTCGCAATTTCCGTCCTTGTCTCCACAGATATCTCATCATTCTGGCTTGAGTAGACCGTACTACTGATCTTCTCCTCAATCCTCGTAATCGCCGTATCACCCCCCGCAGCCTCGATGTGTTTGCTGATCCAGATATATCCGTTGACGCCGAGTATAACATCGACTTCCCCACCGCCACCTGCAGTGTGAATCATCCATACTTGTCGCTTTGCGCGCACAACGCCGCCTCCACCACCCATGCCACTGACGGACATGAAAATTCCGTTGCGCAGCTTGCCAAATTTCAGACTGCGGGTATGCAGCGAGGCGCTACCATCCTGGTGGAGCGACTGGACTTCTGCTACCAGAAGATCTCCCTCGCTGAAGAATGTGCGGATTTGTAGTTCATCGGTCTCTGTCCGTTTGCGTAATATTCCTCCTGGCAAGTTTATGGCCGAGAGTGGTAGGCCAGCAAAAACTGGTGCACCTACGTCAACTCGCCATCGCTTAGACTGGACTTCTACTATACGTCCTACGACTAGATCACCAATCTCGGGTGTATATCGTGCGCGTAAAGGTCGAACAGAGAGAAGCTTGTTCGTTTTCTGGACTGTGCCGGCGACGGTAGCTATTATCTCTGTGCTGGCAGGCGCTATGTATGTGCCGTGACCTCTGGATATTTGTCAGCTCTCCGCTCAACCTGACATAGAATGAGTAAGAGGTACCTCATCCACTGGGAATCGTCGGTGACTGTTTCACCAGGAGTGATGATATCTGTGTGTCTTGCTCGTTTGGCGGGACGGCTACCCTTATCAAAGTCACCCTGTAAATTGACGCCTCCATTGTCAGAGTTATCAGAGTCATCATCATCATTTGAGTCCCGTACATGGTCTCTTGGAGGCAGAGCTGCAGCAGCTGGAGCTGGCGCGAGGATTGTTATTGCCATTGTTGAATTGTGATGTATTGACAAGGCTGGAGCTCTGAAGCAAGGCTGGTACAAATCTTGGCATGGCACACTAGATCCACTTCACTAGACCTTGTTGATCAGCAGACTATATTCTATTCACTTTGATGTACGTAGCTGCCTTAGCTAAGCTCTTCTCCCCCTATACGGGACTGTACCACATTTAACCCGAAAGCCTAGTACTTCCTGGAGTTAACCGACTAAAATCCTCTTGTGACTAGTAGATCTTTCAAGGAAAGAACGTCCCTACTCTCCGTTTTTTTAAACGCATATAGACAAGACTGGTATGAGCCCAGCACGTACTGTTGGCATGTGGCACTAAGCACATGGACCCCAGACGGCAATGATACTACTACTACTACTACTACTTTTTTACCAAGATACCTAAACAATTCCAAGAGCCTTGTGTCACGGTATGGATAGGGTTGCAAGGCCACGTGAGACGCGACAACCACGCGTTGATCTACGCAGGGGTTAGATTCGTATATAGACTCGATCCTCTCTCCCTCTATTGTAGACCTCGAGACAATTCTATCAACCCAATGAAATACCTTTTAACGGCGTTCCTCTGCTCCAACCCAACCCACACCCTGACACCTTGGCCCGTCACAGTACTACATATGCTGATCTCTCTCTCTCTCTTCACAATTGCTCCTACGTTCGATGCAGCTATCAACCGTTATATTTGGTATCGCATCCCGTCGTTCAGTTCCAGCAATCAATCTTGTCTTTACTCCGCACAGAAGTTCAAATTATCAGAGCTTTGTCGAGCCATCTTCGATCCTCTATAGTCTCTTCCGGGCCCTTCAAAAAGAAACTGAGTGCGTGGATTTTGCCTGGTGGGGTTCTTCCCCTTTGCATCATATCATGATTAAAATACAACATCACACCCAACCCATACAGTGTTAATAATGTCTGATGTTTTGTGCCAAGCCAGAGAAATTAGAACTTGTTCTTCACCGTTTGGTGCGCACATGCCATGTCGAGGAGCCTGTACCATCCGCCATTCAATATCATACCCTCTGTGTCACGGAGGGCTACACCTAAAGAGAAAGATTTACCAATAGTGTTGCTAAACAACGCGAAATAAAAGCTAAAGAGCTAGTATTTGGTGATGCCTGCGCAAGAAGTACACGCGGTGCGCCAAGGATTGGTCAGCAATCTCAATGGGCCTGCGCGAAGTCGAATGTTAGCATCATGGTTTCAACCTCATGTCGGTCATCTTGGAACCCTATCCGATATCTGAAAGAAACTGGGAAATTCATATAAATTGATGAAGTCGTGGATTTCCCCTCTGCATGGCCTCCGTCCCTTCTGTCCAAATCAGCATGCCAACGCCAAGAGATTATTCAGAGCGACTTCATGTCTCCTTTCTATTCAGTTGCGCTTCAGGAAAGCGAAGCGATGTCGCTGCAGCCTCGGCATTGACCAAGCACCCTTTTGATAGTGCAAATCGTCAATTTATATTCTGCACATATGAGAACCCGATGCAACAAAAATCGGCGAGATCGAATTCTTGAAGCAGATGGAGATTGAACCCTGCATTCCTGCACAGAGGAGCAGAGATGATTGGAAGGCTTAGACACCACAACCTTTTGAAACCTATGACAGTTCTTGGCGAAGGTGAAGCTCATTAGCTGATAATTGTCTGTAAAATAATTTTAATATAAATTTGTTGAAGCGCTGGAGACTCCATCTTCCTAGGGTGATAATTTAACAATATGTGACCTCCTGCGGTTGCGCTGTCCTGTTGCTATGTCGATAGACTAGGGACAACCATCCAGTTCCTCCATGATATGGCTCAGAGACTTCCATGGACATTGTGATCCTTCCGAGATGGTCTGGAAACGCATTGAAGACAATGAATATGCCCAGATCCAAATCAAGAAAGAATGTTATATCACGCACTGCACGCAAGCTCTTACAATCAACAGGGGTTGTCATGATTCAGTGCGCACGGGTCAAAAACGACTGAAAACACACCAAAATCTTAACGTTTACAACGAGACTGCTTGCATAATCTATATTATAAACTGTCCTAAAAATTCGAATATGGACTATATGTGTAATAAGAAGGCTAGTCTATTTGGACAGTTTAAGATAAAACTGTCTCAATAGAAAGATATTAGGATTGCTCGAATTCACTAGTAAATTTTGGTGGTAGAATATAAAGGTCGTTAAATGGCTTATCTAATGCCCGTTTTGTAAGATAATAAAGAGTGCGAATCTAAGACCTTATACGTATAGATCCAATTCCGGAGTTATAGAGAGATCTACCTTCAATCTGATGATCTATTGTCCTGTAAAGTAGGTGGTTTTGGGTGTGTTTTTGATGTTTTTAGCCTGTGCGCACAGAATCATGATGACCCGTGTTGCAATCCTCCACAACATCGTCGGGAGGAATGTCGTGGATTTGCTTATCATATGGCTGTTGCGATGCTAGGGCGAAGACCTTTTTCGCTTGACCATCCATCAGCAAGTTTTTCCAGTTCCGGGAATAATAAAGTAAAAGGATAGAAAGGATGTTGGTTTGTGGATCAATTCCTCACGCATATCACTTGAGCAACATACAGTGCTACGCGTGACCCAGAAGACATTGCTGCCGGAAAAGGTAGTCCTAAGGACCATGCCAGGCTTGGATAAAAGCACTAGAAATTAGGCATATTAAGTAGAGCCGTCATTTTCATTAATTACATCTTGCAATTTGACCAGCTGGTACTTTATCTACGCTATATGTTACTCCGACATGGGCCGGCTGCCTCCAATGAGTATGGCAAAAGCCTCATAAAGGAATTTATAGCAGCTTCAGTACCGCGACACCGCTCCGTGCCTCTATGGGGTGGAGATTGTTTGACATAGCGTGGTACACCACTAAGTTAAATCACAGCGCTTCTTGGCCCAGCTGATCACTAGTTTCGAGCAAGTGAGCGAGTAGATTTGTAAACTATCTCAACTGGACGAGACAAAGATTTGAAAGATATTATCGACTTGTCTGATAAATTAACACGTCAGCTTAGTTTCCAAATGAATGATATCGCATATGCTCATTAGAGCAACGTATTTGACTGGGACGTACCTTCAGCCATACATGATCTCGGTTGCCATCCATCCCTCACCATATATGGACATAATTCCTTAGTTGATCAATCTGTACATTCCGAGTCCCACAAGAGATAGAGCGATAGATGTAATGCCCACCTGTCGTCCTTTCATTCCTATCCGCGGATTGCTTGCTAGTATTCTGGCTTGTTGTAGCTGGAGATTTCGATGTCCAGAGTAGTAGCTGTAGGCACCAGCTCCGATCAACACGGTAGCTCCTATCATTGGTAAGAGAACTTCTCGTTGTAGGTGATGGAAGACTAACCTGTCAATCTGCAGGACAAGCAGTCCTCAAAATCTTCCTTCATCACATCTTGTGGTCTGTCTGGACGTTGTAGATCCTTGATAGAGGGCATGCTTCCGCCAAACATGCTGATCGTCGTGAATTCTTAGCACGCGAAGGATGGGCTTGGTGTCTACTATGGGCGTGTAGTTCAGAACTGAGATGATGCTAGAAGTCGCGAACCGCGATCCTTGGCGGTGACAACCCCACGTTGCCACAAGTACAATTAGACTCTCACTCGATTCCCTTTGAATCTTACAACAAAGAATACGAATTGAACATGACCGGTGCTATAGAAGCACTATACATCTACGACGAGCACAAGTCCGCAGCTTCAAACCCTTGCAATGGCTCAGGCTAATCATTCCCAGTCGTCCTATCCTCACCCACACCTACACCTCTCGTCCCCTCTCTGCAAACCAGCTTCTCCCTCTCTATATAGCACACCCAATTCCCCGGCCAAGTCTCATATATCTTCCAAACACTTCACCGGCAACCTTAGTCTTCAGCCTCACCCACGCTAACCTTCTGTTTCTGCTCACGTCCTCTTCCGAACTTGAGCCACTGCTTGCGCTCGAATTTCTACACCGGATCACAGATGTGCTAGAAGACTTCATAGGATCACCACTACTGGCACATAAGATTGAGAGTAGCTATGATGTGGTGGCGCAACTGCTGAACGAGATGTGCGATGCTGGTGCTGTTAGTACGACCGAGCTCAATGCGCTGAGAGACTTGGTGGAAGTGGAAGGATGGATTGGAAAACTGCTTGGTGGGATAAACCTTTCTGGGTATGCCATGATAATCGTCTCGAGATGATAGCGAAAACTAAGAAGTGCAGTAAACCTGGATTCACGAGCAACTCTGCGAGTTCAAATATGGCAGGCTTCTCATCCACAGGAGTGTCGGCAAATACACCAGCATTGCCATGGAGGAGGTCGAATGTGAAGCATACATCCAACGAGTTGTATGTTGATCTTGTGGAAACACTGTCTGTCACGCTCGCACCTTCGGGGAGACCGTTGGCGGCTTTTGCGAATGGAACTATTGCTTTTACCTCGAAGATATCAGGCGTGCCAGATTTGATCCTTAATCTATCTACACCGTCAGGAAAGCACAATTTGAACAGTGTTATGGAACTTCCGGTGTTCCATCCATGTGTGCGGTTAGCAAAATGGAGGGAGAATCCAGGCGAGCTCAGCTTCATTCCACCAGATGGACGGTTTGTATTAGCAGGTTATGAGGTCGATTTGCTCCCACTCCAAAATGGAAATGTATGGAGCTCTAAAAACTCGAATTTGAAGCTTCCGGTCAGTATTGAGGTCAAAACTGGTCTAGGTCTTGCTGGTGCAGAGTTCGAAGTCAGGTTATTCATCACGAGAGTCTCAGGACAAGGAAACACATCACTCTCGGGCTCTGGGTCGCGAGGGAGCAACTCTGGACTCGGACGTGGAGCTACCGGATTCGGCACTTCAACGACACCAACGATTGAGGATCTCGTAGTCACTGTCCCACTCCCAGCAGATGTAAGAAACTTGTCAGATGTCCGAGCAAGCAGAGGAGAGACAACTTACAATGCTGGCGAGCAAAATATAGACTGGCATATTCCTGCCAAAGACGCAGTGTCAGGAGGAGCTACGCTTCGTTGTTCAGTAGTAGGTCCACAATCAGAATTGGAAGAAGATTTCGAAGGGAATGGGTTCAAGCTGGATGGCAACTACGATTATGAAGACGATGCATATCAAGCTCCGGAAACTACGACTAAACCGCCAGAGCCGACAGAAGAGCAAAGAGATGCTAAAGATGCGAGGAGGGTTGCACAGAATAAGATCCTGATGCCCAATTCTGCCAATGTTAGCTTTTCAGTGAAAGGCTGGCTGGCGAGTGGGATTAAAGTCGAGACGCTGCAGATCGATACGAGGAAAAGTCGGGGTGTTGGAGAAGGTGTCAAGCCGTACAAGGGTGTCAAATATTTGACTGTCAGTCGGGGCGGAGTTGAGATTAGGTGTTAAAAGACATTTGCTGGCGTCAAGGTATGGGCAACATATACTATCAAAAGGAGCCTAGCGGCATATATTCATCTTGGCAGAGCAGAGGAATAGTATGATGGCTATTGCGATTTCGACAGCAGACAGTCCAGCTACTGGAACAGGTTTTGTGGCCTCAGAATCATGTGCGTAAGTCACATTTTATATTCTGTTTCAACGCTTCGAGTTACCACAAAATCTGGCTCAGTAGCTCCCCAGGCTATTTCACCAGTTGGACACCAAGTGTCGGATCATGCCCAGAAGACAAACTCAGAGCGTGACTCAACACTAGCACATCTAAGTGAACAAACCACTTTATACATGTTTTCAAGTTTTCTCCATCTCCTTTCATTCACAATATCTCATTACCTCAAAAGAGATGACAACACAATTTGTAGAGTGGCCTATGGCTCGCCCTACAGAAGAGGCCAAGTGCATTCCCACCTTCCAATCCGCCGGCAAGTTCCTTGAGCTCTCTGTCGAAGACCTACAGCATCTCGTTACCTACCTGAATCTTGCGGATAAGGGGTCACCGGTACTTACATGTCACAAGCTCAGGGATACTATCGGCACCCTGTCTCACCCTGTCTGTCCTGAAGCTAAGCGAGATGCAAGCAACGGAAACTACAAAATCTGGGAAGAGCGCCAGGAGATCCGCGTTCTGAAATCAGGATTAATACTAGCCTACGCACGAGATAAGCCTGGGCAAAAATAGTGCAAAATGTGCGGTTACATACACATTGCCGAGCACAACCCCAAACGACATTCTTGCAGACACGCCAGAACGGTGCATATGGCCATGTTATGGACGAATGGACGAGAAGTGTCGATGTAATGATCTTTTTCCAATCACGCCTGCTGGGTCATGGTGTCCACTCTTCCACAAGCTTGTCGACGTGGGGCTCACACACCATGCAGCATCACCCAAGAAGCTTCGAGATACTATTGACTACAGCGATATCACAGCTCAACTCTTCTACTACTACACGCACGTCTTCTACTATAGCCATCCAGAAAACTTTCGCCTCGGTATCCATTATGAATAGACAGGCGCAGCGCGCTTTGTGGACGGGAGATTCCTCTCCAGACAGTGTGCAACAGACTACACGACCAAAGTTGAAGGCGGTATCTTGACTGTCGCCCGCTAGCTACAAATGGGAGACACAAGGGACGACGAGTGGCCAAGGCGAGGAAAAAAGTCCCGTAGTGGGTCCTGGCACTCAGATCGTGGTGTGCACATGCCGCAGCTGAGAGATAGAGGTGGGTGGTTCACGAAGCGGTGTGGTCCAGCAAGAAAATAAATACACGATTTGCGAACGATGAACCGATGAGGCGTGCAATGATGGAGCATCATCCCGGGAGAGCAGTTATAGCTACTATGAGTCTGTACTAGAGAACCATGTTCTTTTCCCTACGGTGGCGCGGAAAATGAGCTGGAGGGAGGGCGTTCGACTATGTTCTTCGATCGGAAGCTGGCCGGAATACAATTGGTATCCAGCAGAAGAACAAAGAGACGTGGCAGGAGAGGGCTGTGCAGAAGATTACGAGATTGAAGGAAGTGGACGCCTCGAGCGATGATGACGTGATTTACGGTTATCTCGTCCACAATGGTGAATTGAGGTTCCATTCGAAGAGGGAATTACGTGTGAATTTAAAGGCTGCTAAGAAAGAGAAGAACAGACCCTTGGGTTTACCAAGGACCGTTGTGACCGCAGTCATGGATGAGCCATCTAGGATGCATCTGAAAACGGAAGAATCAAGTAATATATCAAGTATTCCCAACATGATCATCAAGTTCGGTCATATAGACCTATACCTCATAGCTAGTTCTCAAGTTTAGGTAAACGAGACCTGCGGATCACCAGCAATGTCAAAGAAGAACACTTACGATGAAGGGCCTCCTGCTTAGGTGATAAAAGGTACTTTGGTCTCCTCTGGAATGGCCATAACCCAGATCTGATTTCTAGCGTCCAATATGAATGAGCTCTTGGGCTCTCATCAATAGTACATTCGGAGGACTTGGTCTGTACAATGCTATAGTGAATGCTGCAATCATCAAGGTGCCGGGTTGTAGCACAGGTGTGTACAGATATCTTGCATCATCTCCTCTAAATACTTGAAAAGGACAGCTCACTCCGTTGAAACTCTCATGACGAAGTATCACCACCATCCTACTCTATCTGACATAAACAAGCCAGCAATGACAAAAATCGCCTGAACTAATCAAAGGCGTCTTTTGGAGCTCCACCATGTTGGAAAGTCTGACGCATGAGTTTGGACCAGTCTTCTAGCCATCCGAGCGAGCTGTATACGAGAACTCACGTGTAGTTGGTGTCATTGGTATCATTGGTGTCGTTAGTGTTGTTGTTTTGCTGATCTGGCGTGGGTTCAGGATAAAATGTTAGCATTTTATAGCACAGTTGAATTTCTTGTGATCCTCGATGAAGTCAACTCAGCGATAGCATGAATTGGAGCTTGAGCGATAGAGGTGCGTTCTCCAAAAGTATTTGATCATCTGATCAGCCTTCGTCTAAATTCGAAGGATCGAGTGATGTTCACCTACCTGTCGCAGTGCTGGCCTTTTTAAATCCCGGGGCTGCAGTAGTATTCTCTCCGTATGTTGTACCACCATCTTCCTTTGTGGCGTACATTTCTCGTTATCATCTTTGATGGACTGTCGTCCAGTATATTGCCGCTCGCCGCAACAGTATCGTTTTCAGCTGGGTGAGCAGCTCTATCAACTTAGCCTGCTCGTTTGGGGTGGCAGTTACCATTTGCCTCAACTTTCTCCATTCCTGAATTTACGACCCGCATTCTTGATGGCCGCCAATTCACGATCGCGCCCACAGTTTGGGCCTCCATTGCCAGCTGTTCATGGTGCCGGCCACAAAACTGGATCTCGACTGGGTATCGTGCTCTTTCTTTCCCATCTTTAAGAGTTAATGCAGAAAACTTCCCGGATTTCAGGGGGGGAGGTAACCATCATCTCATCAGACCTGTGCAAACGGACATGGTTCCTGTGAAAGGACCATGCAAACACTCCCACCATCTGTATCTTACCAAGACATACACGATCCCTACAAGCTTTCCAAGGAAATGCACTGAAACCATTACCTGTGATTCGATAGCACGGGAGGTTTATTAGATATATACCTGGATAAATAATTTTCAGGTTTTGGCACTTAGATTAGAATTGTCTGACTCTGTGATGGCTTCCAAAGTCCTTGGCTTGTCTTGAGCTTTCAAATTATCTTCTATGTTAAGATTTCCTGGTGAATCAACAATCAAAACTTGCTTCACGCTTAATGCTTAATGCTTTCAAACCTGTCTTAAACCTCCAGTTCCTTATGTAAACCGTGAAGTAGAACTTGTCAGGCGTCAGATTTAAAATTATATTAGATGTCAAGTTCTTCTGGCCAATTAATATATTGAACTTACCTTCCAGCTACTGACTTACACAGAACTTGTCAAGTATCCAGACCCTCCATTGCTTGAGCACGGAACTTGTTCAGCATCCATACCCCCATTGATTGAACACTCGAAATTAACTTGGCGATTCTGCTATCGGAACATCTCTCATAGATCAGACGTGTCAATATTTAGGCAAAAGTGATTTAAGAACGTTTCACTCCCATTGCCCCATAACTCATACACAACAAACTCCCAGATATGCCTTCTGTCAATCCGGGGGTATCACCCTTCAAACTCCATTCACCATATACAAATTGCCATTCCTTTCTTAACCCTCTCTGGCATTGACGTCATAAGAATCGTCAATGTATCCAACCACATTATTAACGCGTTTGGTGAATGCCGCCTGATACTCAGCAATTCTCTTCCTGTACTCAATTGTACGATTTGCAGAGATCTCATGGCATCTGCGAAGAGCTTTGGCGAGACCGCTAATTTTTGTTAGTATGGTCTTAGATGAAGAAGCAGTGTAGGTAGATATACTTGGTAGTAGACTTGGTTACATAGCCTTGGCGATGCATCTCATTTGCCAGTTCTTGCTGGTGATTGTCCAGAAGAGAGAGATTGGGAACAACGATAAGTGGAAGATCGACGCGCAGAGCATCTAGAATGGTACCGGATCCTAGGAGTGTCAGCATACAAGCAAGAAAGCTAAACAGATCCCCAACTTACCAGCAGCACTGATGCAGCAGCCTCTGACCTGACCCTCTCCATCCAAGCAATCCCTCATATCATCCTTGAGATCCGGATGGAAGGCAAAGGCACACAATTTCAACCCCTCCGTCGTAGTCATCTGCTCGCGGAGATCGGTGTAGTACTGCATGCTTGTGCCTACCTGGAAGTTGACATGCGTATAGCCATTTTCGGCGAGCCAGCGCAAATTGCCTGATTGGAGAGCAGCACAGATCAATTCCGGAAATGGAGCCGTGGCCCCGGTGGTGACTAGACACTTACGGTTGACAACAGGACCAGAGCTAGGGCTTTCTTGCTTGTGATCTTCCATTGGTACACAAATGATGACTTCAGTCAAATCGCGAGTCCACAGCTTAGGATAGTCACGCCAACGATCCAGGTACGTTGGACTCTCAGCAACGACCCAGTATGGTCGTGTACGATGAGTGAGAACAATTCCCGGGGTCTCAACCTTGGTGAAGTCCGAAGTACTTATAGATGCGGTTGGTAACGGGGTTACTGCTATGCTCAAAGCGTTCAAGTTGTATGAGGAGTTTGTGGGAAATTTTGTCGATATTAAAGACGATGCGATTGTCTAGAATGGTCGAGTAGCGGTAGCCACGCTGCAATAGCTTAGCAAGAGGATTAAACTCATAGAGCTGTCTGATGAAGAAGATGCCAGTCATCTTGATGTGGTGGTCGGCCCCGGCGTTTCTTTTCTCCGGAGTGGAGAGCTGAGATCGGATGTTTTTGTTTTGGTCGCGTTTTAGAGTTGCGGACACCATGCCAAGAGTATTTCAGCTCGTAGGCTAGCCCATAGCATACTAGCTTCAGAACGTGACTTCGAATTTGGGAACATTTTTGGATACAGCTGGGGGTACACTCCAAAGCCAGCCAGGTCCAAGCATGTCGACTCTTTTGCATGGTCTGCGCTGCACGGCGAGGAAACTGAGGTCGACGCCCATAGTACAACGATGCAGCACAAAGCCAATTGGCATGAGGAGGCCTTTCTCAACGACAATCCCCATGCAAGATCATGAGCCAGAGGATGCCAATCTGTCTTTCGCTCGCAAGAAGACACACTCCCATGGCGGGCGTCGGCTTGAAGAAGAGATGGAGATGATGTTTGAAGAGCAACAGCACGACGAGCTCGCTGACGAGGATGATGCCATGAACCAAATAGAAAACTTGATGGGAGACTGGGATGAGGAGTTCGAGAAGCTATCAGAGCCACCTCCAGAACGTGGGAAAAAATCGGTTGTAGATACCTTTCACAACTATGGAGAACCCAATGATGAGGATGAGCCCATGGAACTGGACGGCGAGGCAAATGAGAGTTCAGATCTCTATGATAACTTGTCGGTGCTCGCACATGGAGAACTGCAGCAACATCAGGAGATACGACATTATGCCAGGTTAGCAGCATGGGATATGCCAATGCTGTCAAGTGAGTTTTGCCTATAGGTGTAATATGACTGACCAGGTACTGATCTTTACCCACAGAACTGGCCAAACCCTTCGAAGCACCTACTTTGGATATGCCCTTACGATTCAGGTACACCACATATATGGGAGAAGCACATCCGGCTGAGAAGAAGATAGTTATGGAGTTCTGTATATCAGATATGCCAGGTCTCACACAGGTCCAGAAGGACAAGCTTAAGAAGCTGGCAGGAGTGAGATACAACCCAGAGTCGGACATCGTTAAGATGAGCTGTGAGATGTATGAATCGCAGGCGCAAAACAAGCGATATCTCGGAGACCGTGTGGACGAGCTGGTGAAAGAAGCCAAGGTATACTCCTGAACCACTTTCGTGCCTTGAGATGACTAATGAGAGAAGGACCCCAAAGAGACATTCGAAGATATACCACTGAATCTTAAGCACCATCACTTTAAGACGAGACCGAAATGGCCGAAACACTGGACACTGACACCAGAACGCAAGGCAGAGCTGGCAGCATATCGCCAAACTTCTGTCTCATCGGATCAGCAAAAGATGCTTGATGGCCTTCTAATAGATGGCAATACTACGATCACAGAAGCAATACAACAAAAATCGGCCTCAACATCCGCAGTACCAGAGATGGTCATGGCTAGCAGAGGGAAACCCGGGCGAGTAGTTAGTGTTAAGCGGTAGAGATTGATTTCGACTATAAGTGTATAACAATATGTATATACTACAATAGATGCATAACCACAACAGGAGATCTGTATCAGAGTGCTCTCCAGCTAGAATGTGCGCCTGCAGAGTGATGAAATATCTTGGTGTTCCTTGACTTGCTCAAGTCAGCTGCGTATGATCTGTCCTACCTCTTGTGCACTTTGTAAGCCGCAGCAATATACCTAGAGATATGTCCCGTCATCCAAGTACTATCAAGCCAACGAATCGCAAGACCGCGGATTGAAGCTGATCTCTGTCTGTCCTCAGAAAGCGACGCAGGAAATGTAAGCGACCGCAAAGCAGTAAGCCCTAAGGCAAGGTACTGCACCCTATGTCAACCCCGCAAACCTAACGGCATTCGTCCAGACCTCGGTTTACTTTTGATACAGCTTCAACATCAACATCTTCGCACTTGACGGTCTCCTCTCCATCCACTCGCCAACATACTGGCGCATACATAATAATCATCTAGACTTTCTGTAACAGCAAAACGCAAACAAGATCGCGCTGTCTATAAGGTTACAGGGCTGCCCAGGTACAATCTGTGCCATACGGTAGAACGGTATAAGCATTTTGACAAACAAAGAAACCAATTGGTGGAGTAAGTACGATAAACACGAGCCCAGCTACAAGTTATATATCAGTCCCGACCTCATCTACTCTTACTAACATCTCCACTGGTAGAGGCCCAATATGGCGTCCCCAACTATTACACCATTCCAGGCCACAGCCATCGATGCTATCAAGCCAGTCATCGATACATTGACAAGCACATTTAAAAGCCAGAAGACCAAGAAGCTCGAGTACCGCTTGACACAACTTCGCAAGCTCTACTGGGGCATCAAAGACAACGAGGGGCTCTTAGTGGAAGCTTGTAAGCTCGACCTTGGGAAGCCTAGCTTCGAGACATTTATATCAGAGGTCGATTGGATCAAGAACGATATCATATTCACTACCGGGAAACTAAAGAAATGGATGAAAGACGAGAAGCCCGAAGATATCCCACTCGCAAACAAACTGCTGAGCCCCAGAATCCGAAAGGAGCCCCTGGGTACTGTTCTGGTCATTGGTGCATACAACTTTCCAGTTCAGCTTTCATTTGGTCCCATGGTTGGCGCCATTGCTGCTGGATGTACCTGTGTACTGAAGCCATCAGAGGCAGCCCCCAACGCTGCCATGGTTATGAAGAAGATTGTCGATGAATATCTCGATCCAAAGGCATATACCGTCGTCAACGGCGCCGTACCCGAAACTTCGGCACTTTTGGATCAGAAATGGGACAAGATTTTCTATACTGGAGGAGCACAGGTCGGAACTATCATCGCCAAGAAGGCAGCTGAGACCCTTACTCCCGTTGCTCTGGAGCTTGGTGGAAGAAACCCAGCCATTGTCACCAACAAGGCCGACCCACGTCTGGCAGCCCGTCGTTTGCTGTGGGGCAAATCTCATAATGCTGGTCAAGTATGTATCAGTCAAAATTATGTTATGGTCGAACGGGATGTCTATCCGCTCTTCGTGGCCGAACTCAAGACTGCCTACAAGGAATTCTTTCCCAGGGGCACGAAAGAAAGTCCTGACTTCGGGACCGTGGTCAACAATCGTCATTTCCACAGAATCAAGAAGATGCTTGATGACACCAACGGCGAGATCTTGTTGGGCGGAACCACTGATGAGTCGCTGAACCATATCGATCTCACCATCGTCAAAGTCAAGAATGCGAGCGATTCCATGATTGTCGATGAGTCTTTCGGACCATTGATGCCTATCCTTGTCGTTGACAGCATCGAAGAGGCAATCCGAACAGCTAACAATGTGCATTCGACGCCACTGGGACTGTATCCATTCGGTGACAAGAAAGAAACAGACAAGAGTATGCTTTTCGACTCCATGTTCCTCATCTTTACTGACTCGTTTTTTAGTCCTGAATGAAGTCACTTCCGGCGGTGCAACCATCAACGATGCTTTCTTCCACGGTTCGATCCCCACACTGCAATTCGGTGGAGTTGGAGACTCTGGGCAAGGTGCCTACCGGGGTAAATCGTCCTTCGACGTCTTCACCCACCGTCGTTCTGTTGTGAAGACCCCAGGCTGGATGGAGAAGTTGCTTGATATCAGATATCCACCGTACAGTACCACAAAACTTGCCAAGTTCCGTCAAAGCAGCGAATTGAAGCCAAACTTCGACAGAAACGGAAACCAGATCAAGGGCATCAAATATTGGCTTGGTTTGGTAAGCTGATTCCTTTCTCCCATCTTTCATTTCACTCTCTACCTTTTGCATAATTCTGAGATATGGCTGTCGTTTGGGTCTACACGCGATGGCATGTGATATGAACCTCAAGCCATAATCATGATATCTAATTCCTTAATTCAGGTCCTAGGACTAGGTGGTGAAGGAGTTGGTAGCACGTTGATCAGATGGATGTTCACGGTGTTTGTCGCAGTAGGAGCAAAGAAGTATATCGATACTGGGAAATTACTGTTCTTGAACTAGGTTAGGTCTGGATTTGGGTTGCTATAGAACGATGATGGATGATGTATCTTCTTCATGGATCCGCCGTATACTATCTGTAAAAGACAAATTGCTCGTGGAATTTCCAGACTTTCTCATCCCACTCGTGTTCCCTGAGCTCTGTCGATGATGATGAGTCAGAGCCTGAACTAGAACCAGGATCAGAAATGTCTCTGTACAGTATCATGGTGAGAAGTTTCGTAGCAGAAGATGTGGAGCTCTCAATTAGAACTCAAAATGACTGCGTGGTACCTGTATGTGCCAAGTCACGTGACAAATTAAAAATGCTGAAATTGAGTTGCAAGTATCTATTGTAAATCATCTAACTTACCCAAGATAGATACAGTACTTTTAAGTTTCGCTTTAAATAGAGGTGCACAAACACTTCCATGAGAACACGTGACCCCGCCGCTCTAATCTTCCACCCCGTGTCAACCATCTTCTAGAAGGTGCCCAGGCCACCTCGGGGGTACTAGGGAACGAGGCATCAGACCTGCTAGCCGGAGAAGCCGCAAAGGAGCCAGCTATAGAACCGAGAGCGCCGACAATAGCTCATACAAAACTAGAGGCTACAAGATACCCTATCGACGCCTTCAAAGAAGTTTGGCCGGCCATAGCACCTTCCCGATACATTGATCCATGCATCCCTGCCACACAAAGACCTCGGGAGCTACTTCTACATAGAAGCTCACTAGGAAGGCTCTACGCGGCTAGAACAGGACACGGCGACTTCGCAGCGCACCACCAACGTCTAGGTCATCAGGATGCTACACTCTTTTGCAGCTGTGGCAGAAGCAAGACCCCGGAATATTTCTTCTTTTCCACGAAAGCCAGAAGAAAAGGCATAAAATGCCTACAGCTAGGAAGAGTACACAACACCATAGACAGCCTACTAGGCACCGCAGAAGGCGCAGAGACGTTTGCTAAGTGGATACATGACACTCAGTTTTACAGAGACATATGTCCCAACAAGCCAAGCTAGCATAGACTATACTCAGTATTTCCTTTGTTACTCCTTTTAAAGAAGGAAAAAGGAAAAAATATCCCCTATACCGGGCCGTACTACATTATACGCAACTTACTACTACTACTACTACTACTACTACTACTTCTACATCTAAAAAACATCACAAATAGCACGAATCAAATTTTTGGAAAGCACACCTCCAAGCATCTTAAAAGTCCCTCGGAAGGGCCAGAACTAGCCTCCTGGGCTAGGTGTTTTTCTTCATGGCATGCTTAGCCAGCGAGCGCTCGTTCTGATCCATCTGAAGGAACACCTGTTACATCCATCAAGCAAGCACAGAGAACAACACTACGACGACTACGAGAAATGGTCCTTCCCTTCCACGGGATAGGGTTCACACTCAGCAGTAGCAGAGGAACCTGAGACCGTGGTACTATCATCACCAATACATAGAATGTGCAGCACGTTTCACCAGAGACCCGAAGTCTCACTCAAAATTCAAACCTCCCAAAATCTACAAGCTAGTGACGACAACCAGACCGCACAATCTCGACACACGATGTATCACACAAAGAACACGGAGAGAAGTTGCCTCACCTCTCAGCATCAGAGTACAAAGTGATGCCCACACTATTAGTCCATTAGTTTCCCCCCGGGCGGCTCACTTCATCACACTCGTGTAACCAGCAATCTCTTCCACTGAGCGGTCTGGTTTCTATCTACGTATATATACACATCCGTTGCCAGAAGTGCTCTGATTGTGACAGTCATACAAGGCTCTGTTTCGGCGACCAACTGTCCTCCTGTGTCTGCAGTCCCTAGATACCTGGTGGGCTACGGCCACAGTGAAGCCATGTTCCAACTCCGCTGCCTACAGCAACCGTGATTCCACGACCCCCCTGGTGCTCACAGGGGAAAAAACTTCCTAGCAACGTTAATGCCTGCTATGTGTTCTGTAAATTGGTAATGTCACTTCAATGAGGGTTCAAGAATCTGTCGAGCAGGACTGCGGCTGCAGGAAGTGGTGGTACTCTCCCAGATCTACGGAATTGCATGTGCTGTCTGTTTGATTTATTTACTGTGTATGATGTTACCGCATCTGAGATTTAGGCAGTCCGATTGAGGTTGTGTTGAGGTAGGAAAACTCTGGGGAGCTGCTGCCGGCTTGCATGAATGCTTCATTGCAGCCATCTTCCTCCAACACGGCCACCGCTCGTGATGGCTCCCTAGCACAATCCCATCTGCCACTGTGACCGGAGCCGCGCGTGAACTGTCAAGCCCTAAGGACAAACCGAGATGGAGTCGCAGTCGCTTTCGAGGTTGCCGTCGCTACTCGCAAATCCACCGTCCTACTAGCCACGCTGTTATTATGAGCACAATGGGATGGCAGCCGCGGGATTCGAACCTACCAGCACAAGCCGTCTTCCTTGGCTCTGGCCATGAGAAAAGCATACACAGGAAGTGCTCACCAGAATGCAGTGTTAGCTACCTCTCCAGTCATCCAGTTTATATACTAGTAGACTAGATCGAACCCCAGAGGCCGACCTCCCCTGGCGTCCTATAATCCGTAGGTTTCCCAGGACATGTGCCTTGAGCACCTGGCGGCCGGACGTTAAATAATAACACACACACACACATATATATATATATATATATATCCTCTATCATCAACACCTTAACAGTCCGCGATCTACTATGGACGTACTACCAATAGAAACCAACGACCTCATCCTGAATTTCGTTATTTTGCACAGACACTCAGTCTTCCAATTAAGTCGCTGCTCCAGGTCACACCACGTTCGGCTGTTCTTTCTACTTCACTCAGCACTACATGCCAAGAATGCGCTGAGATCACGAAGCTCAATGATCAGAGCGATGGGGAAGAAAATCAACCGGCTGGTCACTGCAGTCTTGGCTGTCTCTCATCTACCAGAGAGTCTTTGGCGATGGTTCCTTCGAGATCGTAGCGGCAGTTGACTCCAGAAATCTTTAGAAGGATTGACCGGCGTAGCCTAGGCAACATGCGTGCGGTCATTTCACTTCGACGTGAGGCTGCAAGAACTACTGATGTGTAAATCACTTATCTTCTGTGTTGCTTCGCGGTGACTTCCAGAAAATATTTGGCTAGCGATAGCAGATCTAAAGAAAGCTGAGAAGCTCGGTCATCTGGTGGGGGATGATCTGGCAACATTGTCCTTGATGTAGCTCCCCCATACGCCTGATGTCTACCTCTTTCTTCCCGTGTTGCTTGTCGTATGCGTAAAAAGTCCGAGTATACTTTATAGTATCAGATTCGCGACCTTTAGAAAATTCAGGAGAAGTAACGCTTTCAGTAGCTTTCGTGTTAGCTGGCATTTTGGTGTTGAAGGTGGAGGGTTCGGACGCGTCGAGGTAAATAAGCGAGGTAAATAAGCGAGTGCATGGACTCCGCCACGAATTCTGGCACCTACTGGTGGGTATGACTGGTAGACGTGATTGTATGGCTAATAAATAGATATTCTTGAAAGTCGGTCATACAATCAATAAATGTAACTGTTTCGGCTTGTATGCGATCCATTGATGCTGTCCCATGCGCGGCAAAAGCCTCGTGTCCATCGTTAATATCCATTGGCTGGCTGAACTCTTGCGTTTTACTCAGTTAACACCGCACCCTCTCAGGTCTTTCGCTTCTTGCTTCTCAATATGCTCTTGCTCTCGGGCCCTAGCCTCTTGAGAAAGTTCGGTACTATGTTACGCTTTCGCTTGTCTTCAGTGAAAGTATGATTATCTCCAGCAGCTGCTCCTGGTACATTGCCATTTTCAGCCTTTTCTTAACTGAAAGGTCTTCCAGGATAGTGTGGGAAAGAGCTGCCAGTCGTGAAGTCGCAAATAAACTTTGAGCTCTCCCTCCCAGGGAGGATACAAGACTTATTTGAGGGCGGGCAAACGAACGTGAGTTAAAAGACAGCATTTACCATCTTCACCATCCGTACATTTCCGAAATAAAACCAACATTCCCGGTACAGCTCGTCCCAAATTCACGACCGTGATGACCTTGGCGGCTCCTTGAAAGAATTTTATACCTCGATGGCCAATCCTGGCAGCGCTCAAACAGAATCTGGATCAAAAGACGGTGTTTATCTTCATGTCGCCGCGCAAACCACAGACTACAGCCAACTAAGCATTTCGCAACAAGAGACAACGACAGTAGACTCCCCTCAATCAAGACTGAGCGTAAGAAGGAAGGCAACGAGACAAAAGTGTTCCTACATAATGACACGTGGTTAAGCGGAATCTCGCTTGAAATTGACAGCCCAAACTTTTCGTATCCCCAATGACATTTTGGCAGCGTGAGCTGTAGATTCTATGGAGGCTTTGAATATTTAACTAAGCTGAGTCTCGATAGAAGATAGCTTTAGCGATTCCAAAGAACAACGTGTATAACGAGATGTCAAAAATAGCAGCGAGTAGCAGGTATAGCTATGCAATACCTTACGATCCTTATCGCTGCTAGATCTCGCCATCGTCCCATAGCTTGTCAAATATGTCCTTGTCTTCTCCAATCTACTGGTGAAAAACAGGTTAAAGTCAGCACTTACCAGCGGTGTATTGCCAGAGTTATTAGATGGCTGAGCACACTCTGTGCCTAGTTTCTGCAGCAATTTCGACTGATGTATCTCTTGTTGAACCTGCCCGAAGGTCCTGAGCGTATTAGCGGCGTCCCAACACCACCAAGATAAAACTTATTTTTACCCCAGTTCTCAATTTGTGAAGGTCCCAACTCAGTAGTGCGCATTAGATATTTTGGATTCTCATCTGGTTGGGTGAATTTGGCGCAGATATCTCGAACTCGCCCCTCTACTTCCTGGACTTGCGATAGTATTTGGTCTATTCCAAGCTAATGCTCGTCATCCGGCCTGTATAGTGATATGACCGCGGAAGTTCTTAACTTCTCGATATCATTTGAAACACTATGGTTGACTATTTGATGTTTTGGTTTCGGTGTCGGTATTTTCATCTCCACATCGCTATACTCTGCGCGTGCATCTTCTTCCAGGAGTATATTTTCGGCTATTGTCTCCAGATTTGCCACGTCAGACCGCACGTCTACACCACCATGCAATTCTATCTCCTCGGGTGGTGGGAAACCTCCGTCGTGGTTAAGCCAGCAAATATGATTTGTACACGATTGAGGCCACTCATCTATGCCTTGCCTTTGCTGAGCCCTTAGTGTTCAACGATGCTGGCTTGCTTGCCCAGTTCAACAATATACCGCGCGTCACGAACAAGTTTTTCCATTGACCCTTTGAATATAGAGACTAAACTTCCCGGTGCCTAGGAAACAGCCACTTGCTCACTTACCGAGGGTACCCATTTTGGTACTGTAGGTGATCTTGCCAAAGACACTCTTTTGGTATGCTAGGTAAAAGTCAGAATCAAAGCTCCCGTAATCAGTCGCCAGTTTCAATGCCTTGGAAGAGCTGGATCTCGTTCCGTAGAATCTGGTTCAATAGCTCCTATATTGTATATGCTGCGAAAACAAGCTCTTTTATAAAGAAAGTTTGAGCACGTAGAATGCAAGGCCTCTTAGATACGACCGTCACCTCGGGATACCGTAGATTCTGATTCAACAGCGCCCTCTTACCTTGAGGTCTTTGGTACATTAAATCCTGCTTTTCATAGCATGTCACAACACTGAGTCTTGATACCTCGATTATCGCGAGGACTTTTTAGTTGGCTTCTCGTGATCGCCTATTGTACCGGAGATATTGAGTAATTGAAACCGCGTGGACTAAGTTTTAGGGTATCCTAGGCTCAGCAGCTGACGGAATTGCAGAAATTGCCATATTTGTCCCCAGCAAGATAAGGACACTCCCACTCCCACGCACCCGCAGGTGTATCCAGGTTTTGGTTCCAACTATCGTGTCTTGCATCCTGCACCTCACCGCCCTGCAGAAAAGACATCACAACCACCCACATGGGCACACATAACTAGCCGTTACCCTTTCATAAATGGAAAGGTCTGATACTAGCCATACCCACCGGGGTTTGCAGTATTTGTCAGGCCAATCCAAAAAGAATGCAGTACCAACCATCCTGTCTCTCATCCCGCGCATCAGCGCCGTCCAGGGGGTATCATCACTCACACGAACACGCACAACCGGTTAATTCGTATCACGAGGGAATTCCAACACTAGCTAGACCCATGGGGCTCAAACCAGACCTTCATTGATCGCTATTCTATACCAACAGTTTCGCCAAGTCATGTATTCATCATACCTGCGTTCTGTAGCTCAGCTTTCCTCAAAAACGCCTTAGATGCAACCTCCCCAGACCTTCCACAGTATGTATGATGCCACCAACCGCCATCCCATCACCCAGAAAGAATATCCTCCATGCCATCCCACTTCCCAGCAGCCCTAGCCTCCCAATACCCCTCCTTCCCGTTTTTCAGTTTCCATACCTCCTCCCCCTCATCCCCGCCCTCCGCTCTCACAAACCACCTTGGTCTATGCTTCTCCCCTTTGGCTTCCAACTCGCTTCTCCGCCTCCTCTGTCCATCCTCCAGTTTCAATTTCCACGTCTCTGCCGCATCCAGATTCCCCATCTCCGTCGCTCTCTGATCAGGTCGCAGACGACAATCCGTAGGTGGCAGTTTACCCTTTTCGATCTCGGTGATTTCGTTGAGTGAGGCGGCGAAAGTTGTGAGTCCGTACCGTTGAGCGGCGCCGTCGACAAGGTCGCCACAGTGCCAGATTTCTGGGCCGGGTTTACCGGACTTGGTGATGTGGAGGGAGGTTGACCATGTTCCTGTAAGTCCGACGCCGGCATTACGTCCTTCAGCTGTGTATGTCTCGACTTGAACGTCTTCGCTTCGTCCGCCGAACATACCTTTTTGCTTGAATTCTACTGTAGCTTTGGCACCCGTGATCTCGTTCGTAATAGTCATCGTGCCCGTTGGCTCGACGTATTTCTCGCCCACTACCACATTGCGAAGGAAAACTGTAGCGATGTTCCAGCTGTAGAATTCATCTGTGCCATCTAGTAATCGTAATGCTGTTCTTGCTCTGCCATCTGTGATGAGCTCGGCGCTCTTACCCCAGAACTTCTGTGTTGGAGCCGGAGTCTGGCTGAAAGACCACGTATTGGACTCTGCTTGGATAGCCATGACGACTGGTCGATGTGACACTTTCTCTACAAGCAGTCTTAATCCACCCGGTGTCTCCTTCTCCGATCTGACGAGCTCGTAGGTTTCGCCTAACATAGGATTGAAGGGTTTTCGAATGGCACGTTCTTTGGCACGTGATCCACTGAATTGGGATATGGCAAAAGCAGTGACGTTCAGTAATCGTTGTGTCGCGTTATTTTGTGCTGCGGCGGTCTCGAGGAGACTTGCATACTCGAGCTGTTCAGCCATTCGTTGCAGTAAAGAAGTTGGCTCATTGGCTGACACTGGCATACTGATCGTGCTTAAATCCTTGCCTACGTTCTTACGTAGGAAGCCAATTAAACTTGGAGGCATCACTGTTGGTGCTTGGACTGTATTTCGCCGTTGTGGTGTTATTGACAGTGGTAGGGGATCCAGTGTCTTCGGCTTGACGGGAAAGAGAGACGCTACACCAGGAACTGCAGGAGCGAGATTGTCTTCCTCATCTGATGATATCGAAGAGGTGTCCCGTCCTTCAAGATCGTCGTCTACTTCAGAAGGGTGAGTATCTTCATGGCCCTGCCGACCAATGATCAACACCTGAGAGTGGTCTATCTCGGCCTTAGCATCGTAAAATTCGCCGGTTGAGCTCGAGTCCATACTGTTGCGTGTAGTTGATCGAGCAGAATTCGGAATTGGAGTTCTTCGCCGTCTGCTAGCAGCAAGGAGCGCTGCAAAATCTAGCAGAACGGTATCGAGGTCCTTCAGAAGGGCATTACAGTGCTCATGCATACCAGTCTCTTCATTGATTCTCTGTTGTCGTGCACCAGATGCAGCAGTCGCATTACCAGAGACCGTCGTGGCTGTAGTAGGAGCAGGAATCGCAAGCTGTGATTGAATGCTTCTCTGAAATATCTGGGGCGTTGTTGGCACGCTGGACTTCCGCTTCCAGAATGCTTTCTTTTCAGGCGGAGGGGGAAACGGTTGAGAGTATTCTCCATTCTCCCCGACATTTGGGTTCGGACTCGGGCTCAAAAGGTTTCCAGATGATATCCCAAGCCCCATTCCTGGACTGGGGCTCTTCCTTGTCGTTGGAGCTGTATCTTTGGACAGCCGCCGTACTGCATCTCTAGTACCTACTATCCTACTGACTAAGGACTCTACTTGTTGCCATTCGTAATCTTCCTCAGTAGATACAACGCTATGGTGTCCGATAGTGCTAAGGTGTAACTTCTTTGGCGATGGAGTCTTCTGGTCGTCAACACCGCGCGCAATATTGCTCGCCTTTTGCAGTGCAACCGTCCATTCGCTGAAATCTTTCGCATTGTTTGCTCTCAGGTGCCAAACTTCCGCGCCAGAATCTATACTTATTTCCCTCCTCTGCTCATCCGCCGCTATGGCAGCCAAACTCAGCGGTATGGCTCCTCTAAGCGCCGAAGAATTACGACTCTGATAGTATGACAACGTGCACGACACAAAATCCAAAGAGAAGAACCGTCGCGCATAACCCTGTCCACGTTTACGCCTTCGCTTTTGTAGAACCCCAACGTGATATGTCGACAGCGCAGCTTCGCTCTCCCCACTCTCCCATCGGGCTGGTATAGAATTTCCCCTACTCGCTACTCCACTACGGCTATGTAAACTCTCTACCGATTCGGAGGGCGTCGCGCCTGATTTCGGACTGTCATTCTTGCCTAATCCATTCAACGCGCCTAAAGTCGAGGCTCCTGGAGGTATGTTCTGGTTCTGAGCATGATGTCCTGTACGCGGTGGAGCGTCGGAGGGATATGTAAGAAGCACAAATGTCGCAGTCTTTCCGTATGTCTTCGAGAAGGTATTGTCGAATATTAGCCCATACATTCCTCCTTGCCCTGGCTGAACTGCGTACGTCCCCATTAACACCTTGTCCGCTTCGCATTTGCCATACCATTGTACCGGAAGAAATCCTTTTGCTTTGAGCTGGTCCTGCGCTGTCGAGTCGGTGTTGTTCTTGCCACTGGACACGCTGGAAGGGCGACGGGCTCGTTCGGTAGGTATAGAGTCTGTAGACTCTCCGCTAAGTGGTTTACGTGCGGCAGCTGCGACATTGCTGGTTCCTGCGTTTCCTGGATGCTTGAAGATACCGAAGTTTCTGCCCAATTGTGAGCTTCTGCAGTGTTCCCAGGGGTCGATTCACATACATGGACTTCTTTTGAGGCTGGATACTCCAGGAAATTGTGTGTCCTTCGCCCACCTTGACCCAGCGCACAATATACGACTATCGTAATTAGAGCTGGTACATATGCCATTTTGCGAAAATCCTCACCTTGCTATGAATTTCCAGCTGCTCTAGTCCTGCCATATTGATTGTGTTTGGTAGAAAGCAAATGTGCTGTCATACGTAGCTTTGTAATGCCAGCTCCCAGCTCTCCGAGTAAGCCGGAAGATAGAGGATGTCTGGGATCCAGTCTGTTGCTCGGCAAATTGAAGGTGCTGAGTGTGCTGCTTCAATACACTAATACTGGGGGCCTTTCAGGGAGTACTGGCTTCAGCTCATATGTATAGTGAAGCCAGAGTTCGGTGTTATTGTAGCTGTTTAAATATTTTGCTGAGTACGTACTGATATCTTGGCATTAGTATATATATGACAGCTGTCAAACAATCGAGCAAACCTAGACTCAAAATTTAATTATGCACTTGGGCTAGGCAATCAAGCTCTGGTAGAATACTCTGATTAATATTATTGACATGGCTTCGATATACATTTTGGGTCGAAGTGTGTGCGCGGCCTGCTACTACTAGCTCTACTCCGCCTTATAAGCTCACTTCTATCAACCTCTTATCTCCTACTTCTCGTATGCCATCTCTAGTAATGAAAAGGCTGAGTCTAAGGTCTACTTGGGTCTACGTAAAGCAATCGTAATAACGAGGGTAGAATGATAGACCTTGTGGCTGCTGATTGTTTTACGGCGCTGAAAGGCGTGAGCAAGTGAGTCTTCGAGAATTTCGGAGATGCATAAGTGTCTACAAGATATCACGAATTCCAACATGAACCACTCATTACATGTCTCTCGCCATTCATAGAACCAACATACTGCTCACTCCTGCAGCATTCACTCAACCAAGTACTCCCAATCTGTCACCAACGCGGCTCTTCAAAACTGACATCACGGATCCGGTATTCTTCAAGTCCCAGCCGAAGTTGAAAGCTTAATGAAGAAACTCCTCATGAAACAGGAGACAGAACAGCAGTTTCGACATGTGATGATTACCATTTTAATCGAGTCGATGGGGTGAGTGGTCGTTTCAGGCGTATGTTGCAGTCATTGATGAGCTCACTCGGTGAGAAGCAGTAGCTGGTCTTCGCTGTGACGGTAGTGCCTGGTCGTCTGGATGGCTTCGTAATGGCGAACAATTAGTGTAGCTCAGTGGCTTTTTGTCTCGAGGAAACATGTTTTTGAACAATGTATTGAATATAGCTCAATGGCTTCTATGCCTCGGGACATTGCGATTGGAGGTGTTGCACTCAAAAGAGAGTCGTGGTTTCGTTATAGCTCAGTTGTTTTCTATCCTTCGAGAGGTAGCGAGCACAACATGTTGTCTTGTCGCTGTGTGGTCCTGTTGCTGTGTGCTGTAGAGCCTTGTTCCTATGTCTTTTAAGGTTGTATGTGGTATTGCTGCAAAGTTTGTTAAGATCTGTGGCTTTTTAATCTCTTGAGAGATCGAGGATAGTCTGACTCTTGTGTCTGTCGAGGCTGAACGTTTGGTCGGTGCGGTACTTGTTAAGCTCAAGGGGTTTCTATCTCGAGAGACATTGAGATATCGTGCAATTTGCGGCGATAACTCGATTGTTATATGGCCGTGTTCTATTAATCTGAGATGCTTTCAGTCTCTCGAGAGATTTCGTCATCGGTTCAGCACGTGTGTGCAGCAACAGGATCGGTTCGTGGAATGCTGTTGGTCTGCCATTGCTGTAAGCCGAGTAAGCTTTCTGTTATTCAAAGGAGGTGTGTTCATGAGGTCGTGGAATCGATGCGTGTTGGGTGCTCAAACGCTCTGTGACTTTCTGTCTCGGAAGACGCGGGTGTGGAGCGGTAGAACGTTTGCATGTTCAGTGCTGTTTCATAAGCTCTGTGACTTTCTATCTCTCGGGAGTTGGGAACATGGAGCGTTGGATTCGATACGTGTTAGCTGCGCTGAAGCTCTGTAGCTTTCTATTCCTCGGGAGATGCGGTCATGGAGTGTTGAAGTCGACGATGAGTAGATTAGGTGCTCTTGAGCTCTATGGCTTTATGTCTCTCAGGAGATGTAAGTGTTCGTGGAGTGATGCAGAACGTTTGCGCTTTGGGTGCTGATATTGTTAGCTCTGTGGCTTTTATCTCTCGAGATGGCGTACGTGAATCTGACGTGGTGGGGGTTTCACGTGCTTGTGTTGTTCGGTATCGTCTTCTGCGTTAGCTTACTAGATAGCGATCCCTTGAGAGTGGTTGGTTCGGATTCGACGGACTCGGTGGTCGTGTAGGCGTGTGATCGATGGAGAGTATGCAGTTTAAGGTAATTCGGAACCACTATCTCAGTTGTGAAGGAGAAGTGGCGTTAAACATACTGTTTGCATGAAAGTACCAAACTCGTGTTATTGTTCTAGCAGGATGGTTCATTTTTGTTGGTTGGCTTTCAGCGTGCAAGGTGTTAATTGCTAGCTCTCAGCCTTGCTGACAAATCCAGTACATAATAGATGCAATCGTGAATCACAGACGGCAAACTTACTTAAATAGTCAAGGTCGTAAAAGTACAGATAGGTGGTGGCAGCAGAAATCATGTTCAGTAGCTATGGCAAACAGCAAGGCATGTCTTTTGAGTGGACTTAATTATTGTGCAGATAAGACTGCCTTCTACGAGAGTCTCGCTCTTGAGGCTATGAGTCATCATGAGATGCTCAAGTGTTTTGGTACCATTTCAAAATTCTATTAATTCACAATATGGCCACAAATTACTACTAACTCTGTTTATTTTTAACTCTTGAACCTTTTTGCAACGCCAGGACATCTCCCTGATCTGTCTACCAATATGTGCGACACTTATTCGATCCCATTCACGCTGTATAGCCTCCTTAACCCCCGCTACTGTATGCCAGTTTCCGCCACGCAACCGTCGTTTTAATATTTGCCAGCAAGCCTCAGTTCGATTAAGATCTGGCAATTGAATAGGATGGATAAACATCCGAAAGCCCGAATCGTTTTAAGGCGCCAACAAGGGCTATTAGTTGACCGTGTGCCATGCCAAGGGTCACCATCCTCTTGCAGGTGAATTGGCTTGCTATAACACTCTTGTAATGTCTGACACTCTTTAATATCCTTTCCTTTGGTGAAATCTCCTTGCCAAAAAAAACTCCTGCGAAATAGCGTTCCCTTTGGGTATCATCTCGGCTTTAGGCTGCTGGCTCTCCCATTGCAGCATTCGCTCCTGAAAGTCTTCTGCTATCTCATACTTGCATTTCATTGGCTTGCAGGGTCTAATGACCTTCTCTGTAGGTTCCTTTAGGTCCTTATAAAATAGTAGAGGGCCTTTGTGGTTATAGGAGACTCCAGCCGCGATATGGATCGTAATCTTTAAACCAGACGATTTGACTTCTCGAAGAGTCTCTTTTCGAAGCAGTTGACCTGGATATCGTAGTCCGAGCTGGGCCTTGTTTCCAGGCTAGCTGAAAATATACCAACTTCGTCTGTAAACCATATCATCTTCCAAAAGTCCATAATACCCTTCCTTGTCTTGGTGTTCTTGGCAGTATTGTATGTGTTTTGCATTATTAGAAGCTCAAATTTCTGTGTATATGCCTTTTTGAACCGTCAGGCACCTGCCAGCGCAGCATGGCGTTGTAAGTTATATGAGGCGCATGGCAATCCAAGCTCGTTGGCCTGGTCTCTGTACGATTTTTTCGCGAATGGAATTTGACTGGTCTGTTATTATATTGAGAACCGATTTGGTAAACGTGGGTTTTCTCCCTAATCTAGAGCTCCTTCTTTTTGTTCGTCTGAATGCTAAAGAGGCGAGTTTATCGCGTTGTCTAGGCCGGCGTCATGCTGTAGCAGGTGGTATATCAATGTCAGGTCGTTTCGCAACAGAAGTAAGGGAATCGCCAGCATCCTTGGCTCCAAAGGCTCGGAAAAAGCGAGTTCGAATAACAGTATCCCATTCTCGTCGTTTAATAGATCCCTAAGGTGTAGAAGACTCCATGGTGAGATATGGTCGTCAGATCATGGTGTTGAGGCGCTGCTGGCCCCTGTGCCATCAATTCTGCTACCTAGTGTGTATGTTCTGAAGGCTGAGTCATTGAGATTAATCCACAGGTCACAGTCGAGAATAATCCTGGGGTCTTTTCTCAACTTCGAAGAGCGCTAGCTCTTCGGATCTGTCTGGCAGGCAGGTTGCTTCAAGTAGTCGTTGCCAGAATGAAGGAAACCATTCACACTGTATGGGTTGGGGTGATGATGTGGTATTTCCATGACGGACTAAGTGACGGGAATGCTCCCCCATCTAACTACATACTGTTTTACACTGGGCCCAGATAGCTGGGGAACTGCCCGCCCATAAGTCACGCTCTCGCGTGACCTCACTTCACACAGTTATGATTTCCCTACAAAAGTAGCGTTGCCTTCCTCCCTGAACAGATGGGAAACAGGGCGGGGAGGTCAATAGAACTGGCGACCAGGTTCGCCACGGAGATGGTACGGCCTCGTGGGAAAAGAAGCTCACTTGCTCGATGCTCCAACTGGATCTCAAAGGTGTTTTCGACTGTGTCCACCACGGATGGTTGCCCGCAACCCTAGAAGACCAGAGATGGCCGACGTCGGTGACCCGATAGGCGGCATCGTTACTAACGGACCGAACAGCCACCTTGACTTTCGATGACTGGGAGTCGTATTCTATAAAGGTGCCGTCCGGCGTGCCACAAGGCTCACCCTTATTCCCATTTTGTTCATTCTCTACACCACTCCGCTCTTTCGGAAGCTGAGAGATGTCGGCGGGATATGAACAGTGCGGTTTGCAGACGACACGAATCATCTTGCTGTCGGGAAGGGGACGGAGGACTGCTGCACGGCTCTAAAGAAGGGATGGGAAGTGTGTAAAAGGTGGGCAAAGTAACGGGGCATGATGTTTGAGCCTCAAAAGAGCAAGTTGATATACTTCGTCAACACCAGGACCGGCAACAGCCAGACCTTGACTCTTGACAATGACGTGATCAAGCCGGTAGAGGAGACCAGATTCCTGGGCGTTCACCTGGACCGGAAGCTGAACTTCACAGCCCACAAGAACAACATCCTGGCCAAGCTGAAGACACAGCGTTCGCTCTAACGCGGATTGCGGCGAAAACATGGAGACCCTCGCTTCTCCAGGCTTGAGACGTCTACGTTTCGGTCATCCGGAGCGTACTAACATACGCAGCGTCTACCTTTGCGAAACCGGCGAACACTTTCGGGGGGGAGCAAGGAATGGGCTCCGGCATCGTCTACCAGCTAGGCAAGGAGCAGAACAAAAGCCTACGCGCCGTAACGGGTGCTTACCGCTCAACGCCAGCCAACGTTCTAGCGGATGAAGCCCACTGCAAACCGATCAATGCAGTCCTAGCTGAGAGGGCGGCAGCATTCAAGGCCAGAGCCACAAGGGAGGGCAGCAATTGGCCCGAGACGTGGGGCAGGATCAAGAAGTTGATGGCAAAGGCAAAAAGGAGGAAGACGAGGGCGCGAAACCCAACTGGCAGACCCCATGAGACACTAGGCGACGTGGACAGGGGGCACCACCGCGACGAAGAAATCGGAAGAATGGTGGAAGAGCTTCCAGCTACGCGAGGGCGTTCACCAGCGAACACCGAAAGTCGGTCTGCGGTGGGGGACGGCACGCAAGATCTGGGGACAACTCACAAAGCACTAATCCTCCTGCCTTGTGCAAGTGAGATCCGGGCATATCGGACTCAGGCAATACCTGAGATGAATGCAGGTCCCGAACATCGAACCATGGCGTGCATGTAGAGGAGGCCGAGCGGTCCAGGAAACGGTCGCTCACATCATCCTGGACTGCGAACTGGTAGAAGACAGGGCCAATCTCCCTCCCCTACTAGGAAGACGAGATCTAAACGAGGCTCTGGAAGATCCCAAACGATGCCCCAGCATTATCAAGTGGCTTTTAGCCACAGGACGGCTGCGAGAGTATCGCCTGGCGCTACAGCTCCAACGACCAGCTGTAGCGACCACGTCACTCACCGCTACCGACACCACATAGCTCTGTTCCCGCGCACAATGCGTTTACACTTCTCCAACGGAGGCTCCAGCCAGAGAGTCAATTCTGGGCTTTTAGATAGAACAACGAAGGGTTTTTACCGCCTGGCAGGCGGCTTTTCCCTCGGTAAACTTAGAGCCTCGGACCATTAGGGTTCGAGATTAGTCATGATCAACGCACACAGAGTCTCCGTAAGACGCTTAATAGAATTTCATTCATTCATTCATTCACCTACACGTGACACTCGCTTAAAGACCGTAGCGCAGTGGCGGTTTGAATGACTGTCTTCGATGGGTCAAGGGCCAGTCACGGCAGATCACGCTAGTGCTCAGGTGTGAATGACAACTCGGATTTGTGGTATAATAAACGCTACGTATCGCGAAGAAAGACAGGGAGACAAAAAATGGTGGTGAGAGAAGCTCTGAATATCAGCCCAAGTCCTTCTATCGTCTTCGCCCCTTACGTCTAAAGTCAAACAGCCTCCAAAACAAGATCGTAACAATATCGCGGATGCTTTCAACAATTGGTACTGAGTCAAGGGAGGTGAAAATTATGAACTTCATTCAGAAACTTCAAAATTCCCTATTCGTATCTTAGCCCCATCATCAGTCAACACAACTGACTTATTCCTCGAAGTTTGTAACGCTCTAAATTCTGATATTTTAAAAGCATTCAACGAAATGTTCCCCCGACCAAAGCACCCAAAGCAACACCAACCATGATTGCGAGTACAGCTAGATCTAGAGTCGAAGTCGTCATTTCAGCCTAATTCATGGTCTCAGTCGTACAAATACCAGTCGAGTTTGAGAGGGTGGTTGTGTATGTCTCGCCGCGATAACAGCCAAGAAAGTACTTCCAGTTGTCGGTATTATCAGGCCCATCGTTGCTAGTGAGTGTTTCGTCCACCTGAGA
>MU254047.1:0-33910 GCA_019669825.1 Calycina marina
CAGCCGCAGGATTCGAACCTACTAGCACAAGCTGTTTTCCTCGACTCTGGCCATGAGAAGAGTATATACAGCAGGTGCTCACCAGAGAGGCAGTGTCAGCTACCTCTCCAGCCGCCTATAAACAGACACTGGTGCAGGTATCCAGGTCCTCAAACTCAGCTCTCTATCTGGTCCATGGGAACTCGATGGTTATGTACTTCCAAGCGGATCCAGTATCTCTGTCAGCGGAAACTCAGGGAACCGACTTATGGGTATGCTCTTAACTGCACTAGCCAGAGAATTTGACGATGCTCACACACATTACAAAAGCATCTATGCAACGCCAGTACACATATGATTACTACGGGCAAGCGCCCAGATAACATAGCGAGCCTGTTCACAGGCTCCGGACGCTCATAACATCGGAGGTTCCTACTGCACGTACTATGCAGTCTCGAGTTTCGGCTCTCAGATATCTACCATTGGTCTTGCAACGTCCCCAACTATGGAAGTTGGCTCTTAAAGGTTCATGGACCCGTTAGCATTGCCTCCACTACCGGCAAGAGCTATAATTCTGTCGATGCGAACCTTCTGATCGTGGACAGCGACTACAACATGAACTTTACAGCTTTCTGGGATGATATCTACCAAGTCCTGATGACAGACCCTCGGTAGCTGGGGGGTCATAAGCCTACAACAACGCATACATTGCTGTCGGCACCCATGCCGAGAAGTTTCTTACATGTTATAATATTCCGGATACTGTTACTTGCTCATATTGAATGGAATCTGTTGTGGCTATGATACCTCGAAGTCAGCAACATCTGCCGAATCATTGTGGGACGATTAACAACTCCAATTGGAAACTTTATAGTCCACTGGAATACGATATCTGAGAGGTAATGCACGTAAGAGCTTTAATCAAGTATTCAACATCATTGGAGTGGTAGCATTCACGGAGGTAATGCACAGACGCAAGAACATCCAAGTGCTGGATCGTCACTGGCACTACCAGCTTCTTCAATAGATTGCGAGCGACCTGAAAGCGGTAACTAGGAAGTCAAGATACGTTCGTTACCAGCTTATTTTCTTTCGGAATATGCAGGCACATGCGATGGACGAAAGCACTACTCGAATTTATTCCATCGAAATTTCACACCTTTCAAAGTACTGAAGCAGTGGCAGCATCGAGTGCATAGACAATGAAACATCCTACAGTTGGCACTTGTGCTGTACATAACTAGTTGCACGTTCAAGGTCTCTCGGACCACTGAGATCAAAGCACATACATGCACAAACTTCTACCTCTATCAACTCATGCGGCAAAAGAGCCTTCGACCTCAATATCGGCTGCGCGTGTTTGTCAGTTATAATCGCAAGACTACACTACCGTTGTCTCAATAACTCCGCTATCGCAGCGGTTAGATCATTGTAGGCATGCATGGCAGACAGGCAGGGATGCTCTTACGCCCCTTGGCCTTGTTTCCACAACGATAACAATATGAAGGATGACCAATGTACACTTTATACAACTGACATTAGATAGAGCGAAGCAAGTGCCCAACTCATCCTCACTTTTGACCTCCAACTCCAGTATGGATCGATAGTCAGCACTGCTGGTAGACGAAAGGCAGAAAGTCGACCAGCAGCACCAGCACCAGAATGCAAGAAAACGAGGAAGAAAGAGGAAGAGAAGTTGTAAGAATTGAAAGAGTCGGTACTACCGCCTTCGAACCATGTCATCGAAGCAGAAAGAATGACCTGCTACCTGTGCTCTGGAGACGCTAGATGAGAAGAGCAGCTTCGCAACCGAGACAAAATCAGTGGCAAAGAGAGTCAAACAAATGTGCTGATTGTTACAGTTATACCTAGATTTGATCCACTACCTATCCTAAAAATCCGTAATCTTGCTGCTCAATTCTCCAAAAAGTAGAACTTTCCGGACGAAGTGGGCCAAAACGAGAAATCTCGACTTATCCTTACCTAAATATCAACAATGGAAAGGGGTATCGTTGCACGCTGTCCAAAACGCCTTCCAGTGTCCTTCATTGCCGTATCCATGATCCAACTGGTGCCTGACGAGTGTTGAACATGTAAATTGCGGCGCTCAGCCCATTATCACAGCAATGACAATCATCACACCACCATAGATACCACCGCATACTAATCCCTCGCGACCAATAACACTTTGCCGTATCGCACTCGATTGTATCAAGCTGAACACCACACCACAAGCCACAAGTCCTGCAACAGTCATGCGACCCAGGAAGTTGGGTATCACGGTAAAGGTCAAGATGGGTACTAGGACAGCGACTGCGATTGCAACGGCTAGGCTGGAGAGATTGTGTTGGATATCAATTCGCTTCTCAAATTGCTTCTCGATGGCTGCGGAGATTGATTCGGAAGTCTGATTCTCCAGGTTAACAGAAGGCGCATAACAACGGACTGTCTCTGAGCAGACGGAGACGAGGTCGTCGGCAGGGTCGAGAAAGTGCGTTTCTGCTTCAGCGATCGGGTGCTCTGTGTAAAGATACTCGCGATACTGGTCGATATCATTTGAATCTGGAGCTTTCAGTCCTTGGGTAGCATTGAATGCATTGAGGGCTTGATCTGATTGCGTTAGTTTGGGGATTTGATGACTGAGAAGGGACGATGTCTTACTGTATTGGGTTATCTTGAATCCAATACGCCCAAGAATATCGTTCTTGTGCCATTGTAGCTCTCCACCAGCAGCTTCTGCAGCTCTCCTACTGGCTGGCACCACACTTCCAGCGAGCCCGGCTCGTCGCGATTGAGTATCCGCAGTATCGAGCCGATGAAGCTGCTCCTCCAGTTCGCTCAGTTCGTCTTGCAGGTGCAGCAAGAGCCTATGATTCAGGGCCTCGAATTTCCGATACATGGGCTTGATCCCTGGTTCTTTAGAATTCGTACCTACGTTCGACAACTTTGAAGCAAGCAGTTCATAACCTGTGACTGGCATCTTCTCTGCTCTAGGTAGAGATCTTGCTTTGATGTGCTGCGAGTATCGCGGGCTCAGTGAAGAACCTGCCGGAAGGTAAGGATAGACGGTATGACCACGGGGCATGTTTGGTGTACCGAAACTCTGAGCTCGACCAGAGTGAAGGTTTTGTCGTTCCTGTGCGGCAGCCATTTGTGAAGCCATCCTGTCTGAAGCTGGTGACCTAGGCCCCTCATCATCATGATCCGATGCGTGTCCTTGCACTGATCGTTCCGGGCTGGTTGATCGGTCCGTATCGTCGTGTTCAGCATTGTTTTCTTCAGAGAAGTGAGATGAGCCATGAACACTTGATGATGCAGACGAAGAAGAATCCGGGTGCTCAGCAGACGTTGGTGATGGCAATATAGCAAGTCGTTCAACATGGGGCCATGTCGGTTCACCCTCAACATCACTTTCCTCATCATTTTCAACTTCTTCCCGCTTCTGCTCATCTACCTCCAAATCGTGCTCCTCTTCATCATCTTCCGATGTACTGTCACTGCTACTTTGTTGTTCTTCATGGACTTCTTCTTCTATTGATACAGTGGATCCATTGTCAAGATACGCAAACACATTGGGTGGGTCTGGAACAGCAGGCGACATTGGCATCTTCAGGCCAGCCGGCTTCTTCTCTGACTCCTTTGCATTGCGTTTCGTGTTTGACGCTTGTGTCACCGTCGAATTGCTTCCACTCGACCCACTAGACTTGTTCGTTGATACGGTCAATGAGGTAATGGTGGACACAATCGATGGGGCCGACAAATGCATCCGCGGTTGTGCCAGAACCTCTCTATGATCCTGCTCTTCCTCCCTTTCATCTTCAGAAGATGAAGATCCCGAGCTCGAGATGTCTTGTGCTATATTACGACGATGCCTGCGTTGTAGTCGTTCACTACCGCATTCCGGTTGTGACATCCCAGCATGTTTGATATTGGAATTTCGTTCCTCTCTTTTGGAGCGATGTCTCCTAGCATTGCCAGACCTATGTGACCTCCTCACCTTCTCTCTCTCCTTGCCATCTTCCAACTTCCCTGCGCCCATCTCGGTAACCTGTCTTGGTGATCGTGCCAGACGATGAGACTTTTCAGTGACGGAATCACCTTTGGGCCTTATATCATGACCAGACTCATCCTCGTAGTCTTCGTAAATAGCTTCGACAGTTGGCGTGCTATACTTTGTTGTCATTGCCAATGAATCGATAAGCTTTCTAGATAAGAAGTGATTCGTTAGTTTCAATCCTTCTCGCAAACAAAAGGTCTATTGGGCGTTATATTGTTTGCATACCTCAGCTACAGGCGGTGTGTTGGCGAAGGTTGATAAGGGGTTGCTTGACTATTAATGCTACATGGACACGATAGGAGAGCGATGAGGTACAACATTATCATGATCAATGCGTGAATGCGATTCTTCCGTCCTGGACTGTCCTGGACAGCACCAGTACGAGCACACCCCCTTCTTCACAGTCCCCTGTACCAGAACAGTTTCAAGATTTATTTTTGGTCAAGTAGTTGTGTTGGTTAGTGGGGGAGGGTGGCTGGCTGCTGGCCGGCCGTCTTGGGCCGCAATTGCGGGAGTGGCTGCGAACAGTAATGAAAACGGGGCCCTATGGATGACCTGATCAAGCCTGATGGAGAAGCAGAAAGATACTGGAACTTCAACGTCAACACCACAACACCTGGAAGCCCGCAAGAGTCAACATCACTGGCAGTCACAAGCGCTCACCGCCACGTATCCTAATTGAGCAGGAAATCTTGCGGTAGCAATCGTACAATACGTACTACACCATACCAGGCACGAAGCTGTAACCCGTGTCTCCATACAACACAACACGGTGCTGTACAGTGATAATCTGGCTGCACGACGTGCCAATCTTCTACTCGACGAATACCTGTCAGCCTGGAGTCATCTCTCAGCCAATCTTACGCGGCCAATACCTTCACAACACACGCTCTTGGTCCATCTCACCTACAGCCCGACCCGCCAACACGAGAAGGTGCCAATGTCTAGCTGTGCTATACTCTGCCACACATAGTGTTTCGTCATCTCGATCAGTTTTTTGGATTTCAAGCAGCTGAGCATCAGCTACTCCGTCGTGTTGATCTGTGGTCTCTGCCAATTCAAAATTACACGCCCAATTGGGAACAAGCTAGTTGAAATTCTTCTTTCCAAATGGTCAGAAATCCTGCATCAGCCCTGAGAAAATATTTGCTCGGAGGGCGGATTGGGAACTCTGGATGTCTTTTTGATAGGTCTAAGGATGTCATATCACACCATCGAATCCATCACGGCGCACGAACACTGCAGACGGATGCAGATCATGCACAACCCGATACAGCTATTCCGTTTCGCAAACAACTGAAAGAGGAGGCCAGAAAGCGCAAGGCAGAATTGAAAGAGTCGGCAAAGACCAAGAACAGGTCCCTTGAGCAATGGGAGTTGACGGTGGGGATAGAGATACACGCCCAATTGAACACGGCACGAAAATTGTTCTCTTCAGCCTCTTCGACTTTTGATGCTGCGCCCAATACGCAGGTTGCATACTTCGACCTTGCACTACCTGGATCTCAGCCGATCTTTCAGAAGGAGACCTTGATACCAGCTCTCCGAGCAGCTATAGCATTGAATTGTCGCATACAAAAGACGAGCAAATTCGATAGAAAACATTATTTTCACTGGGATCAACCGGCCGGATACCAGATTACGCAATACTACGAGCCGTTTGCCAAAGACGGACACATAAGCCTATATCCACATGATGGTATTGCTAAAGAGGATGGCGATGAGGTCAGGATTGGAATCAAGCAGGTGCAAATGGAGCAAGACACTGCCAAGACAACTACGACCCTGGGAGATGTGCATCTGCTGGACTTCAATCGAGCTGGGCTACCATTGATCGAAATCATTACACAGCCTCAGATTCATCATCCGCAAACAGCAGCAGCACTGGTCAGGAAAATTCAGATACTTCTGAATTCTGTGGACGCATGTGTGCTCGGGATGCAAAGTGGTGGATTAAGAGCTGATGTTAATGTTTCTGTGAGAAAAAGAGATGATGTTGGCAAAGGCTTTGAGTACGGCGACGTACAAGGGCTGGGGAAAAGAACAGAGATCAAAAATTTGAGCAGTTTCAAAGCGGTAGAGGACGCCATCATTGCCGAAAGAGACCGACAAATCGCGCTAATCGAAGGAGGTGGTTTTGTTGAAGGTGAGACTAGAGGCTGGAATATTGGCAATCCGGGCACAGTGAGGTTGCGAGGAAAAGAAGGTGAAGTTGACTATCGATATATGCCTGATCCTGACATTGCCCCTATTGTTATTAGCGACGATCTTCTAGATCACGTACAGAACACTCTAGGTGTGCTCCCGGAGGAGGAGATTCGGCTTTTGGTTGCCGACTACGGTGTGACTACAAAAGACGCCATGTCTCTTGTATCCTTGGACAATGGCTATAGAGTTGAGTATTTTCGCAACGTGGTAGATCACCTTGTCGCTCTGACTTCACGAGACGTATCTGCTGGGTCATCGAAGCCTCAGAATGCCTCTGACGAAGCTGTTTCGCAAACCCTCAAACTTGGTAGATTGGCCAACAACTGGGTCCTTCACGAACTTGGGGGTCTTATCTCATCAGAAGAGCATAATAAACTCGACTTCACGCCCGAAGGACTGTGTCAACAAATATCCCACGAAGAGCTTGCAACCTTGATTCATTATATCGAGACCAAACGCGTCACTGGAAGAGCTGCGAAACGGATTCTAGTAGATCTCTTTGCCAACGCAACCGAAGGTACCAAGGTCTCTCTTGACGAGCTCATTAACAGCCATGGCCTTTGGTTCACGCCATTAGCTAGCGAGGAATACGCGGCGATAGCAATGCGAGTCTTTGACGAGAAGGTCGCTCAAGAGATTTTGGATGGGAAAGAAGGAAAGATTAATTATCTGGTTGGCAACATGATTCGACTAGCTGAAGACGGAAAAGTCGACCCTGTAGAAGCTACGCAAGCTATGAGAAAAGCGATCGAGACCTTTAAAGCCTCCAGAGGCTAGGCATAAGCATCAGGACACCGCGGTCACAGTGAACTGCTAGCATGCAGCAAAGTCATGAAATACTGCGCGACACCTTGTCAATATTGGCATTAAAAAGTTCTCTTGGGAGTACCTCGATGAGCGTTTCCAGTATTCATCAGACATACTGTCAAGACCTCCATATCTGTAGTCACATATGATGCTCAAGAGGCGTCATCAGCATCGCTCTCAATGGAACAACAATCAACAATGGCCAATGATTTCGCAGATGCATAAATGAAAAATGGCCTAGTCGTCCGTTCGTTGGAGCGTTACTTCTTGTGGCAGGTGGTTGTGTTAAGTTTGTTAGTCTAAATTCCTGAACTTCGCGGCTTGCGACTGGAACATCAAGCCAAATACTAGAGGTTATAACCCACCTCCTGTGTTTCAGCCCAGCAGGCTACTCTGCTGTGATGGGTGGCAAGGGCAAGCCGGCTTGCTTTCTCCATAGTCAGTTGAAATGTTCTCGATAACGCTACATAATATTGACCGCTGTGGTCCGCTGTGGTCAGCTACCAACTGTCACTTTCTTATTAATCTCTTGAAGCCATGTGTAATCTTTCGTTTTGGCGTAGAATGCGATTCATCAGTTCCACTCTCTCATTTTCTTACAACTGGCAAGAATCAAGTGTTGGGCCTCAAATACCCCAATTCCCCAAGTCTTAGGATTCCGTGTTGTGTGAAGTTCCGTCAGCTGCAAATATGCTTCAAGTTCATCCAGCAGCTGTGGCTGTGTACTCTACGAAGTATGGTTGGAGTACATCGTCGGTGCCATCGCTCTCTTTCTACGTTTCTTCGTTCGCCTCAAGACTGTCGGCTTTAGAGGATTCTAGGGCGATGATTACTATCATGTAGTGCTACCAGACTGGCCCCGAAATGAACATCGATAAGCTGCGCAGTCATTTGGGCGAATTTATGAAGCATGTTCATCGCTTCGGACAAGTCTGGTTAGCATTGGTGAGTCCTCTTCCATGCAAGTGGTTGTGAAAGAGGATCTACAGTAGACAAACGAGTTTTCGCCAGGATTCGGCGAAAGACTCTCACATGTTTCCAACATTTGCGGTCATCACACATGGTAGATCTACCATTCCATCTGTGATGCATGGTCAACGGACCTTATGTGGAAAGCTCTATGCTCTATCTACTTCCACTATAGGATTCCACCCCGACTACCACATTCGGGGGGAACCCGACAGCGGAAACAACACGCTCTCTACCATCATCCAGGCTGCATGTGCTCTCGTCCTGTCTCGCAAGGGGAACTCGGATTTTATCACCTTCCGAAAAACCGGTGCCGGCCGCCATTTTGCAGTTGATGGGATTGAGAACATGGTTACACCGGCCTTGACATCGTTCCCGGTACAAATCGTTCTACCAGACACGCAAACCACAGCCCTGAGATCGTTTCTGCAAGCCGTCCAGACACAACACCCGGCGAAAACTCAGCACGAGAATCTGGGAATCAAGGACAGTGCTTGCTCAATCCCAAACGGGGAGGAACTCAGCAACTTCAGCCCCCCGTACTTGATTGTGCAGGCAGCCAACGTGTCTCATGAAAAGTTGCCAGGCTTGACTCCAGTTGATGTTCCTTGGAATGGAAGCCAAACTCCGTTTTCGATATGCTGCATTATTAAGGATCATGGTATTAAGGTCAATACAAGTTTTAATACGAATGTGATTAGTGTTGACGATGTCAAGTCACTGGTAGATAATCTGGGAAGACTTTTGGCGGACATCGTGGCAGCTTTGTACAGAGGCGGAGAGGATTTGCTTGCGGATGTACTGGGAGAGACTAGATGAGAGGTATGGAAGGTATAAAAGAAGCATTATATGTATGGCTCCAGACGATGGCCCTGAAGATTTGATAGGGCGACAACAAGGACAGAATGACCTAGTATACAAAGCAAAATGTCAATACCAGACACGGCATGCAAGGAGTTCGCCATGCACGCATATTGCGAAACTACATCAGCGTTCGATGTAACCTCTGAGGCTGAAGGCTCTGATCAAAGCCGGCAAGGGACGCACAACCATCAATATTGCACATTGACTGAATTTTATCCGGGGCGCTGATCGTATTTATATTTTGGAAGATGTACGTTTCGTTGGGAGAGAATCTCATGATCAATTGATGCAGCTTGGGAGGAGATATGGTGAGCTCATCAAGATACAAGAAATTGTAGCTGAGCAAGCGGTTACCGCAGCAACGTGTACAGTGAGCGACGAAGCCAGCGTTTAGAGAGTAGACGTGATACAGTCTCTCCTCCAGCAAATGATTAATCGTTATGACATGAATTGAGGAGACTCAAGCCATTGTGAATTCAACAACTTCTGTTACTGGAGTTAACAACATTATGCTGCACCATGCTCAGATTGCATAATCTCATAATTGGTATGCAAAGAGGAAAGGGCATGATGCTGCAGTTACGAGGGGTATCTGATGGTGTTGACGCTGGCCACGAGGACGAGGCAGAGGACGTTGATTTCGATTTCGATGCGATGGCGCTAGAAACTGCGATAGACCCCATTCGTGATCAGTCTTGCAAGTCTCCAAATCTACAGTGTACACCACAACCGCCGCACCGTAAAACCTGTAAGTCTGGATTGATAGTTTCCGAAATATCTGAGGTCCTAGAATGGACAACATACAAACTCTCCATAGGAAGACAGCATACTCAATCTGTATAGCTTCAGCAGTGAATGATTCGTAGTTGGAAACATTTCTCCAAGTACAAATCTGATATTGATCGCTTCGAAGAGCTTGGTATGACGAGAGTACTATTGATATAACATTCTTAGCATGTAAGTTTTGAAGACAACCTTTATACACTTTGCGGATCTCAAACGAGACATCGATTGACAATTCTCGAGTAGCAATCTTCCATTGGATCTCCCATCTATCTTCTATCCCCTAATACTCCATAATTACTATATGGCTCCCGAAACCAAGTTGTTATTCATACAAATTACCATGATATATCACGATCATCGTCGTTCTCATTCTCATCTAAGGGCCAAGAAAGAGCCTTCGCACCAGCATGACCCAAAAACTCCCAAATGCGCTCTAATGAAATGCCATGTCATAAGATCAGATGCTCGTTAACAATGTGTTATACCCCTCCACTCTCACCTTCCGAGTACGAGCAACGCGGTGCTGTCTGACTCAGGAATCCAGATTGAGCCATCGGGTCCCAGGCTTGTAGACGTTTTGTAAGCTCTGGATCCGCGTCGTCGCCGATGAATGTCCAACTCTCTTCAGACTCTTCCGCTGCATCGTCGACGGTCTTGCCTTGGCGGCCTTTGATAAGTGATTTGGCATACTCGAGATCTCGGTAAATCGACTGAATCGCTGTCTTCACGCCATCTTCCTGATGATTGTCAGTCAGATTTTTGAGCAAGAAAAATGGGACGGAAAAAAGGGTTTGGTACTTACTCTGCAGATCTGTTTGCCCACAGCCCTAGCCTTAACAATCATCCGCTCACTGTGCGAAGCTTCCCATAACGCTCGCGAGAACAAGCTAACATTGAGCTTGCGCAGGAAGATTCCCACGCCAAGATCCTCAACGCGCGAACCGAAGAAAAACTGATCCCCAAAGAACGGTTTTATGATCGTAGGAATCCCTGCTCGCAGACTAGCACCCGTAGTGCCTGAACCACCGTGATGAGCGGCCGCGTCGACTTGCTTGAGCAGCCAGTCGTGTGGTGTAGACTTGATCTGTAGTATTTCAGGCGGAAGTGAGGCTTCGACCTCGCTGGTGGCCTTCTTGTCGAGGCGATCTGACCAGCCTTTAGAGAGGATGCAGCGGACATCAGCTTTGAGCACAGATTTTATGATGGTGTTGGTCAGAGCGGCCGAATCTGCTACCACAATTGATCCGAAGCCGACATAAACAAGCTTCTTCCCATCTGCCCGTGCTTGTTTGATGAAATCTGTGAGCTCCTTCGGCGGCTCCCAGTTGGCCCCTTCGTCGAGAAACCAGTACCCAGTAACACGGATCCAGTCGCTGTAGTCGAGCGGGGGTACAACAACAGATGGACTGAAATTGTAGAGAAAGGGCACTTTGTTGGGTTGCATCTTCTCCAGACTCGTGGCTTGCAGTCCAAGATCCCTCTTTCTCCATCTGTTTACTTGCCCTGCAATAGCTTTCCAGAAGATGTTATCGAACATGACATACGTGAGGTAATTGTATGCACCACCCATCTTATGCTCAGGTACGACGAAGGCGTGAGGATACGCCCGCGTCCTAGTCCAAGGCATCGAAAAGGCTCGAAAATAAGGTATACCAAGGGCTTCGGCGATGTGAATACCTCCCATGGCGCTTGGACTTTCAATAAGAATATCTGATCCTTGACACGCTACCCAGCCAGAGTGTAGAAGCTCATCTATCCATCCTCTGAATTTTGAAGATGCTTCCTTCAGGAACGAGTAAGTGAACATGCCGTTCTCAACGCAGATGCGCATCAGCTCGGCAGGATCGCCATCGACTGGTGCAAATTCGATACCGTGACCTACGATCCAGTCCTTGAACTCAACGTGCGTTGCTATTCTTGGCTTGTGGCCGTCGGCAATAAGACCTTTGCAAAGAGCAATGTATGGCTGAACGTCACCACGAGAGCCAATCGTGAGACAAGTTATGCGAAGTGACTCCGTGGGTTTGAAATTGAGAATCGAGGCGCGTGGGTCGTCGAACAGTATCGAATGAGATCCAACGTTCTTGTCTTCGGAGTGTTGCGGCATAGGCATTTGATGAGAGTCTACACCGCCTTCGTAGCGGGCCTTTTGCAACGCTTTGTTCTCAGCGCTTGCAGACTCAGCACTCTCCTTTTCTTCCATAGTCAGAAGACCGGATTCTTGCAGGAATCTCATCGTCTCCAGGTTTTGCAGCAAGGTGACAGCGCAATCATCTCGTATATCCGACTGGCTGAACTCGAAAAACATCTCCTCGTGGCCTTTGATGACCACTACAAGTCCAGAGTAGCCGAATCGGAAACCTCTTTCCTTGTCAACGTTCTCAATATCCTTCAAGGGGAGAATGAGCTTCGTTCTCGTACCAGGCAACAGACTCCGAAAGCAGAATGATCTGTCGCTGATATAGATCTTGCCATAAAGTGGCAGAACTCGATGAAGAAAGCCAAAGTATGCAGCTTGTAGCTTTTCTCTGTCAGGAAGTGCGAAGTGGTCTCGAAAGCGATCACCTGACACAGCATTCTCTTCGTCATCAGCATCGTTGTACTCTTGAGGGTGTCCATTTCTCCCGACAGGCTCATCATAATGCTTCTTTCCTCCCTTCCACATTCCCGAGACCTTCTCCACATAACCCATCGACTCTGTCGCGAGAAGTGTACTCATCCGCTTCGAGTGCTTGTTAAGATAGTCCGCAAACCCGGCAGCACGTTGGAGAGGATATGCGCTGACCTTCACAATATTCTGTAAAGTAGGCACCGGCGCTGCGCCATCAGCGTTGCCACTGCTAGAACCAGGCATTGAAGAGGATGTCCCGGTTTCTGGGGGTACAAGGACGTCCGAATCTGCGTCCGCCTTTGGCGTCTTTCGGAGTTTCGTATGAGGAGCTGCTTCTCCACCTCCAACCTTCTTCTTCCTTGCCGCAGATGAGCTGCGCTGTATGGTCGGAGAGAAAAAAACGTCGCTGCCGCGCAGTATTTGGCTTGCTGAGGCCTGCGTTTCATCGCTTCCGGAAGGCAAGATTCCAGAAGAGGTTGGATCTTCTAGAGAATGGACGTACGAGTCTGAAGAGGTCTGATGCCTGTCCGAGAATTTCCTTTCGCTAAGTCTAGGTCTGCTAGAGCTTCGTCTGTGGCCGCTAGTGCTCCGCGAAGGCCCGTCTGTATTCAATCGACTGAGGTCGACACTCCTTGCTATTTTAGAGAAGTCAAGACTCTTTCGAAGTATGTCAGTGCTTGCTCGGCTCGTATCGATGCTCACGCGAGGACTTTGGTTTGCCGTTGGACTTATTGGCGACAACGTTGCACGTACCACCTCTTCCAGTTTTGGTGTGTTGGTTCTTATAGGTGGCGGCAGAGATTTGTGTGATTGTAAATGTACGAGATTTCTCTTGAAGGCTGGATGCAGAAAATTAGGACTGGAGGTTTGGTCGCCAAGATATGGCAAGGTGAGGAGGTCTCCGGGTATTTGCTGTGCAGTAGTGTCTTCCACTAAAAGTTTGAGGACATTCAGAGCCTCCTTCCCAAAGTTAAAGAAGGAAAAAAAATACTGTTGACCAGGTGATTAGCCAAAAATTCACAACAACAATGCTACCAACTTACTTCATCAATGGCATAAGTTTCATCATTATCTATAACGCGAATCTTGCAGGTGTCTGCGAAGTCTATAATCTGGCTGTCCTCAATGTCGATTATGTTCGCGATTGGCAAAGATATTTTCACGCTGTCACCATCGTTGTGAGATCGGAATATTATCTTTTGCAGCGCCTTCACCCATTCTTTAGCACTGGGAGCGCTGTCTGCCTTGAAGCTATAGTTTCGTTGATGAGTGACAACAGTGAAGTGGGTAGCATCTTTCCCTTTGTCTTTTTCGTTGACACTTGCTGATATGCCGTATCGCAAGTCAATATTTCCGCTTGGGAAATACAGTTCCGAGGGATCAGAGTAGTAAGACAGCACATCGCCCTTCAGGCGGAACCAATAGCGATTGTACTTTGGATTTCTGCGGCCAGACTTAGACAGATGTCCGGATTTCACAACCTCATTCTGTGAAGCTTTAGCTATATACTTACTAGTATGTAATAGAGGTGCTTACAGATTTCTTTGGCAGGTATGCATAGAAACATATGTGTTTTGTCGTAACATACAAGTACCCTTGCAGCAACACGCTCTTCAGCAACCAACATGGGTATTCTAAAAAAACGTCAGCACCTCTCCTACATTTTCATACCGAAATGCCGTACCTTCTATCACGTTCTCAGGTTTGTCAAACTGGAATATCTCCGCCAGTCTCTTTGCCAAAGTAGTCGCATGCCTGTCTCCTCCATCCTGCTGTTCCGCGTCTTCACTCAGCCTCTGCAGATCAAAACTAGGTCTCAGAGAAGCTTGTGCCTTTGCTTCCAGCATCCGACTCATCACCGGCTCATGTGTAGGCATGTGTGAGAGCTGTATTTCTGGCTGTGGATACTCTGTATGTGAATCCGGAGGAGAGGTACTTTTTGACGATGTCTTGGACTTAGAACCTGATCCCAGCCGAGCCAAAGACCGTATGTATTTCTGCTCCGAAAGCTTGCGCCGATGCTTCTTTGCATCCGCTGTAGCAGGAGGTGGTGTTTCCGCAGCTGCCCGCTTTGCTGGGCGCGTCTTCTTGACTTGTAGCCCGGTGCTCTGGGTTTCGCCTGCATCTTCCTCCTCATCGCTCGACTGCTGGTCGAACCTTGCGTTGAAATCAACCTGTGAGCCAGCAGCTGCTATCATTCCAAATACCGACTGGTTGAGGAACGGGTTGGCACCTTGAGGAGCGGTGCAATCATCGTCTGCATCGTCGCCGTCCCGGAAGCGCTCTGGTATTTCCATGGTAACCTGACGTCCCTCTGTTCTTCTCTTGGTCAGCTTTCGAGCTACCCTCTTTTTCAGATCGTCCTCTGGAGGCATGCTGTAAAGCTGTAGGGTTTGGCTACCACCTGTTGAATGTTGGTGTTGAGGTATGGGGTGGTTTGGTGATTTATTAGGTACGGGTTCTACTTATCGATAAGGTCTAGACAGAACATGTGGAGCAACGATTGTCACGCGAAAACCATCCTGTCATGTCTTGTGGTTTGCTGAGATGCTGTGGAAGGAAGCCTGAATTATGATTCACAATATGCAAGTACCTTCTGAACGGCATCACATATGAGTGGCCCAACAATGTATTAGGAGTCAAGTTATAGTCATTAATAAATTCAACCTAGCTCAATGTATCAAAGCTTGAGCCTTTCATTGTCTCCCCATCCTTCCCAAATTTAGTGCTGTTTCCCCAGATTTACAACTTGATCCGCTTTCAAACACATCATTGCTTGAAAAACCTTAGGATGGAATGTCCAAAACAAAGACAAATACCTCATGTCTACGCTGTTGTGGTCGTGGCCGCGGTTGCTAGGGATAGCCGTGGGCTAACAAACGATAACAGTAAAACAAAAACTGGAATCCGTCAAATATGACTTGATCATATCAAATGGGTATTGTGTTGAGACTACATGCATTAAATATTGCAAGTATGCTGACTTCCCCAGCTGCACTCCGCAGGAAAATCCTAAGAGATGTCTTCATCGTAGTAACTGCCCAGACTCCGCCGCCAGAAGCACTTAAGTATAACGTAAACGCCAATCGCTCCTTCTTGCCATCAACCCTTCTCCTTCATCGGATCGTCAGGAAACGGTCCCAGGAAAGAACATCCTCGATCCCCAGACTTGGAAAATACAGAAGAATAACACAACGCAATTAGTAAGGAGAATCGACGATGTCCTCCTTGCCAAGTTTATAGCGACCACTCTCACGAGTTCCAATTCGGCCCGAGCTTCGTCTTCCACCGCCGAAACTGCCTCCAACTCTTCCTGCAGTAGCAATGCTTTCTCTTGTAGGCTTCTTGAACTCATGCTTGGCGACCATGTTGACCTCATTCGGCAGAGCAACAATGACGTTCTTGTCACTACCAAACTTGAAGTTGTCGGCTTTCACGACTTCTTCATAGCGCTTGATCGAGTAAGGATTCTTGATGTTCTGTATGGCTTTCTTCAGATTCCAGGTGACGATGAATGGCCCTGTAGCTGTGATGATGGATGTCTCGGTTGATTCAACACCAGTGTTGAATCGCGCTGTCGTGAAAGACAGCGGTATACCAGTTTCGTGCTGGAATTGAGCAACATGAGCTGGAGTCAGTCCCAGGCGACGCGGTTGTGGCTTGGAGTCTTTTCCAAACGACTTCTCAAAACCAAGCTTGCCTTCATTCTTTCCGTCCTTCTGCATAGTATCAATCAGGAGGAGATAAGTACGGCAGGTAGCCAGGACCCATCTGCCATCGGCGCTCACATCCAGGCCAATGATAGGATCACCAAGAGCCGGAATGTGAGTCTTGGCATTGATGCCAAGTCGATCGAACATACGGATATCTCCTTTCGTGCTGGCAACTGCAATGTATCCCTTCTCGGTTGTTGCAGCTGCCGAAAAGTCGTTCTTCGACACGTATTGCTTAAGCTGAGCGTCGACAAGCTTGTTGCCTGCCAATCGAGGATCGACTCGGTAAAGCGCATTCGAAGACATGCCCAAGAATGTCTGTTCGCCAGTTGTCTGAGAGAACTTGCTTTCTGGAACGAAGTTGTTAACAGTAATATCGTCGTGCACCTTCCATTCGTCGACAATCTTGCCGTAGTTGAGATCCATCTTGTAGAGCGTACTGGGGTCGGCTCCATCTTGTAAGATCATGTTGTTATCTTCCTGGTGTAGCATGACCTTCTTTGGACTAAAAATCTTGCCGTCAAGCTTCTCTACCTTGGAGATGTTGGTAGAAAACTCAAGGGTGTTGTTGGGAAGGTGCTTGAAAACCCCAATCTTAGAGCCTCGCACAACAAAAGAGCGGTCATGCTTGTAGCCAACGGCGATCTCCGAGTTGACGTTTCCATCGCTATCCCGGGTGACAACATCGTCTTCTTCCTCGTCACTATCGTAGTGCTCGCTTCTCTTTCCGTCATCAGAGGCCTTTTCTTCGTATTCCTCTTCCTCCTCCTCTTCTTGCGGTGCTTCTTCCATCGTGAGGTCTTGGAAAGCTTCGAGAACATAGTCACGATCGGACTCCTTGCTCTTATTCCACTTTATCTCATTCAGCTGCTCCCATAACGCCTGCATCAGACCCTCTTGGAAACTACTGATCGTACCCGTGTCCTTGAAGCGCAGAAGCCATGAGTATGCCTGGTGATCAGGAGTATATGCGTTGAAAATAAAAGACAGGTACTCGAAATTGAACACCGGGTTTAAATCAGCAACGATTTCCTGACCAAGCCAGTCCCGCTCTTTACTCTGTAGCTTGAGATAGTATTTCCACGTTCCGACTTCAGAGACTGTAGCGGTTACAGCAGAATCTTGTATGATAAAAGAGCCTGATTGGAAGTCGAACAAGTGAAGCTCTGCAGTCTCTTCTGCAAGGATGGATATTGCTTCGGGATGTGCGCTCACCTCGGGTGCGACCGTTGGCGCTTCTTCTTTGATAGAAGGATCTAAATTCTTTCGGTTTGTAGGTTGCTTTTCGCGCTTGAGAGACGAGTTGGCAGAATTTCGAAGTGCCGACGAACTTGCGACTGGTGGCATGGTGGGTGATACCACTGGGCTTTGTACAGGGCTTGCGTTGGGTATAGACTCTTCGTTGTCGAAGACGAACTCAGAAAGCTCTCCAACTGTGGCGCTTTGATACGACTTCCGATACCTTCTCTCGTATTGGCAGTTCACAGCAATACTCTCAAACTGCTGCACCTGTGTGTCGTTGATCGAGTTGTCGCAAACGAATTCGTAGAGGTCTCCAGTATCTCCGCTCAGATCTCTCCAGGCCAGAATTTTCTCCCCACCCTCACGGATCTCGCATCTGAAGTGCAAGCTTTCGTCGAGTAAAAATATCTTCTCGTCTCGTTCTCCTAGGGCTGCTATCTCTCTGTCTTCGCCTTCCTCGTCATTCAGCAGTTCCTCCTCGCCTTCTTCGTATGCACGCTGGACAACAAGCTGGTATTGGTATTCCTGCCCAGTCTTGCGAATTCTGGCAGCAGCGTCCTTGAAGATGAGTTCTGAGTAGCCTTTAGGCGAGAGTGGTCGAACAAGATAGAGTTGGCCCTTTTCTATCTCGATAACGCTTTCTTTAGATGTATCTCCAAGGAAGTACTTTCCAACTGCCAAAGAAGTTAACAAGCCAGGAATGCAGTGAAAGAGGTATACGCCTTCGTATCAAGGAAAGGGAGGAGAGGAGGGGTAGTCGTTGCTATCAAAAATGACAACACGTGCAGGTTTACGTACCATTTCTGAGCATAAACATCTTGTGATCACTACAGGATTTGCGAAGCAATTTAGAGGTTTTCAATGCTGCAAGTCTGAGACTATCTCATGTATAGGAGTAGAATATTAGGAAGATGGAGGGGAGGTTTTTGGTGTAAACATAAACATAATTGACGTCTTTGTGGCGTAAGTGGCGCGGGAAAATCCAGGCTCCAGAGTGAAACTGATTCACTTAAGTCACGAGGAAGCCTGAATGGAAAGCGCGTAAGACTCGCGTCAGAAAGATTGTCTCACGCGCCTTGATGATCTCATGAGTATCTCGAAACTATTCAACAATTAACACATTGAGTGTTATAACTAAAACATAATCGCAATGGCTCCAGGACGTCCCAAGAAGGAGAAGCCAGAGATGAGCGCCTTCGAGCGCAAAAGATTGGAGAATATAGCTGCCAATTCTGCCATGCTAAAGGATTTAAGCACGACTGCCCAGAAAATCACTCCGAAACCAGCACCCAAGCCAAAATCTACTGCGCCTCGAAGTAGGACTGTTACAGTGAAGAGAGAGTCAGTAGAGCCTCGAAGAACGAGTCTGCGACGAGCCGGAGTCGGAGCCGATAGCGAAACTGCGAAAAGGAAAGCCGAAGTGGAGGAGACTTTTGCAAAAGAGGTATCGCGAGCTAAGAGACAGCGAGTCTCTGGAGATATTAGGGTTAAGGATGTGGTTGCAGAGGGGAAAAAATGGCAGAAGGGAGATAAATTCCTGTCTGGTGTCATGAGAGGAGCTCAGCCAAATATGCGGACGTTCGGTGAGGATGATGTCAAGGAGACTACGGATTCGGATCTGAAAGCTTTGAGGGAGAATATGAGTGGTCTGAAGCTATATGAAGGTTTTGAGCCGAATCGTAAGTTGATAGTCTGCCGAATCAAGTCCAGTCTGACATTAGTAGAAATAAAAATCACTCCTGAGCGAGTATACGCTCTTGGATTTCACCCTACTGAAGAAAAACCTCTGATATTTGCCGGTGATAAGATGGGAAACTTGGGCATTTTCGATGCATCACAAACAAAACCAGAGGTCAAGGAAGAGAATGACGACGACGAAGAAGAAGAATCAGAACCAGCCATCACAGCATTCAAAGTCCACGCAAGGACAATCACATCATTCGTGTTCCCTGGAGACGGGAACTCTGTCATATCAGGATCCTACGATTCCTCCGTGCGAAGGCTAGACTTGCAGAAAGAGGTCGCAGTGGAGGTCTTCGCGCCGAAGACACTAGACATGAACATGGGAATATCCAGCATTGCAATACCTTGCTCCGATCCGAATGTGCTTATGTTCTCTACTCTCGAAGGAGAACTTGGGCGACATGATCTACGGACTCCCGACGACACTGAGATATGGCAGCTCACAGACAAGAAGATTGGAGGCTTCACACTTCATCCATTGCATCCTCACTTAGTCGCGACAGCATCACTGGACCGAGCGCTGAAGATCTGGGATCTTAGGAATATCACCGGAAAGGAAGATGCAAGAGTGCCATCCTTGCTCGGGGAGCATGCATCACGTCTCTCCGTATCACACGGCTCTTGGTCGCCAGCCGGCCACGTCGCAACATCATCCTACGATGACACTATCAAGATCCACTCCTTCCTCGACGCTGGCGCATGGAATATCGGCCACGAAATAGATGACGCTGACATGAAGCCTACTGCCACGATCAAACACAACAACCAGACTGGACGCTGGGTGACGATCCTCAAACCACAATGGCAAGCCAAGCCAAGTGATGGAATCCAGAAGCTTGCGATCGGGAATATGAATCGCTTTGTGGATGTCTATGCGAGCGATGGAGAGCAGTTGGCGCAGCTTGGAGGTGAGGGGATCACGGCGGTGCCTGCTGTTGCGCATTTTCATCCAACGAAAGATTGGGTTGCAGGTGGGACTGCGAGCGGGAAGCTTTGTCTTTGGATGTGAAATATCTTGTTGTGCCATAGAAGGAGTATAGTTGCGCCGGGAATTGGTTATGGCATTGAGCCTGTATAAAGATGTTTACGTTTCAGATTTTTTTCAGATTTTTTGAGACCTCCCGCAATTTGTTTCTTGACAAGATTCTTTACTTATCTTCGTAGGTGCAGACTTTTGACAAAGCAGGTTAAGTAGACGGGTCGTTTCGAGATATGGCACTGCATTTAGCTGAAAGTGAGCATAATCCCACGAGGATTTCCGTCTCTGAGATGGCTACAAACAGAGAAAGCATGTCTGTTGTCAGAGCTCATCCAGACAGCTCCTCTCAACTTCCATGAGGGCAGCACCAGGTGGATCAAAAACGCGAACAAGACTTCCTCGATGGAACCCGTCTCTGTGTTCTTTTCCAGCTCTTCCTTCTTCATCGCTATACAATACTCTAATGTCTCAACAAGTCCTACTCGGGAAAGTCTCCCTCGTTTCAGCGCACGAGACGAAGTGCATTGAGATTTGACTACAGCTTTTCAACATGCATCATGGGAGAAATTCTTTCTATATCGATAAAAAGACAGCCGAAAATAGCAAAACTTCAAGGTCCTAAAGGACCCTTTTACCCTGACGAGGGGTTGGAGAAACTTGACTTCGAGATCTTTGTTTGAACTTGGGAATTCATTGCAACTCTGCTTTGAATTAGTCAATTATAACGACAGAAGGAAATAAGTCACCGGAGTCGATCACTCAAATCCTAACTCGGATGACTTGTATAATAACGATAGGTTATTGTAAATAAATATATTCCTTCCCGGTAAATAACCACTCCTTCCAAGAAAATAGTCAGGCAGGCAAAAACTTTCCAGACCACCTCCCTTCCCGGCACCTACCCGGTTGTAGATGGGGGCTTCAATTCCCAACGACAGCTTACACCGGGGGGGGGGGGGGCACCAACTCAATCGCCATCTTCCCGCCATCTCCGGCCCGTGCTTCATGAGCATGAGTATATTCTTCATTTCGCTATATACCTCGGCCTCTCCCCAGTCCTGGTTGTTTCATTCAACAAATCAACTGCATGGAAGTTTCGAACTTGATAGGTGCCATGAAAAGCAGTTATGGCCGTGTTTTAGCGGCTCTGATAATTTCGGGACGCTATGATCTATTACACCTTTATTCCAACAGTTGGAGCCATGTTGGACCAGGCTGAAGGGTACAAGTTTTTCCCATCGTCGGGGTTGCAACCGAATAAAAAACCTCATCGAGACCGTTCAGTCTAGAGCCAACGCTGGAACGCAAGGATAGAGTGCTGCACCGTATTGTGAAGTCTACGGTGCTATATGGAAGCCATGATGGTGTTGATTGCTATTAGCGGTATATGGAATAAGTTATATATTATAATGACTCGATACTCCTAAGACTGGGGTACATATAATATACTAAAAGGTTTTACACCATTCGCGACCAAAAGTTTGGAAGCCCGCAGATTATAATTTGGTTAACTTGAATATGGAATGTATAAAACAGCTGACACTTTCGGCGTCCGTGGACAAGCAATCGAGATGATCACAGCCCTCTGAAGCTGAGTTTTCCTCAGATTGAGTCTGCAGGAAGAAAACATGTTTGGAGTATATGCAGACACCAACGAATCAATGATCGCAAGTGCGTGTACCAACTGTTTTGGACAGCTCCATAGCAGGGCATACTGAACGGCAGACTGGTCGTCTCGCGCACAAAATAGATTACGCAGAATAGGAGACCACAATCGGGACAGCCTTGGGAGAAATGATACGAATGACTCTCATCCCCAATCAGATCCAGGAATCAAGAACTACTCACTTTGTTGTAGACTTTGCCATACAATAATCGTGTCTTAGTGTACGGTAGTACCCAATAAAACGGACTAAAAGACCTTCACAACACTTCCAACTTCTGCGTTGGACTCGGTCATTCCCACATCACTTGATAGTTGGTGGTATTCCATGCTCACAACACCCTAACCCCCCCCCCCCCCGAAGTCTCGGAAGTCAACAACACACATTCAATATGCTTCAGACTTGATGCGCCACACCTCGAATCTCCTCGTTGGGTTTGTAAACCAGTAAACCAAGCCGGGTTATGCTAAGACGAAATCAAAGCCTAAAGTCCAAGACATGTTAGACGTCCATCGTAACTCTACGCCTTTGTCATTGTCGTTCAGTGCCAGGCAATGATCAACCTAGTACTCTGCGATGTAGAGCTTTGCAATAACATCGAACTGATATATGATAACAGTAGTGCTAGGTTATAGTATCAAATGCATTCCTGACTCGACTGAGATAGCCTTGTTTGTTGCTCATGAAATGGCTGTAGTTGAGACCCATAAGTTTCTGCATATCAGAAGCAAAGGGTTTGAAAGTCACGTCACATGATAGAACAAGGACAAGGACAGAAACTGAGATATACTCAGTTGTATGCCTACATTACCACGCCATATGAACGCAGGGACTATGAGATCGGTTCGCAAGACCTACGAGTCATGAATGCGACCAAATTGAAGTGGAGATCACACCTGGCTAGCCATAGCCGGTCTACCACTTTCCACCTTGCGGTCAGGAGGCCAAGAATTTCAGAAACGCTCAAAGGTCCATACATTACCCCATTGCACAGCACACTGAACGACTGAAAGGTACCGAGGACACCCTGGCGATGCAGAGAATATATGTCCTAGGTGCGGGGAACGTTGGCAGCTTTTTCGCCCATGCGCTACGCGGAAACGGAGGCCGTACAGGACACCGGCCCGTTACATTACTCTTCCATCGACCAGAGTTGCTTGGAACATGGAAGAACTCCAAGCAAGAGTTGGTATTCAGTTACCCACAACATTTCGAAACATCAAAAGGATTCGACGTCGAGTTTGTGGAGTCTCCGGGTAATGTAGATGTAAGCCATCGTCCAGGCCAATAGCAACGGTTACCTACTTCTCAGAAACCGTGTACTCTCAGATCTACGTTTGCTTTGCCCTAGCCATTGCCACAGTCACAAGAGACGAAGGGCTGTAGTCCGCTACATTATGATCTGGGATGCTCGGAGTGACTAACACCTACTAGCAGACAGAAATTAGCCACCTCATTGTTGCTACTAAAGCTACCCAAACAGTCGAGGCAGTATCTTCCATCGCCCGGCGTCTTACATCAGTCTCAACCATAGTCTTTGTCCAGAATGGCATCGGTGTCATCCCAAAACTCAACTCCGCTCTCTTTCCTGATCCATCCCGACGTCCTTGCTATCTCGCAGCCGTGCACACCCATGGCATCAAACCGCAGCCTAACAAACCGTTCCATTACCTCTACGCGGGCTCTGGAAGCGTCACCATTGGACCCACCTCAGCTTCTGATGAGCTCGATTCAAGAAGTGGTCTTGAAAGATATGTTCTAGACAGTATCGTACAGGCCACAGCTCTACATGCGAAAGAGGTCGATGCGTCTACACTGTTGTCAGTACAGCTGGAAAAGCTTCTTGTGAATTCCATAATCAATCCACTAACGGCACTCTTGAATTGCAACAACGGGGAAATAGCCGATGGCATTGCCGATGGGTCTTATCGAACCTTCATCGAGTTTCTGCTAGAAGAAGCGCTGGAAGTACTGCCAGAGCTCACACAAAGGACCTCTAAAAGCGATCTGGGCTTTGAAAAAGAGCGTTTGATGAAACTTGTAGAGTTGGTTGCACGTAACACTGCATCCAACATATGCTCGATGTTACAAGATGTGAGAGCTGGACGCGAGACGGAGATCGACTACATCAATGGCTGGCTGGTAGAACGGGGCAGAGAGACAGGCAAGGAGATGCGGAATCACAAACTCTTAGTCAAGTGTGTAAAGGAAGGTAGAAGTTTGGGTCTCGGCCAACCACGGGGTTCAAACGCTAGGGAACGTACAGGCGACTAGTTCCATATTGGAAGCGGTTGAATACTTCAATGCAAGACACCTGCGAAGAATCCGCATGATGCATCCGTATTATGATCCTGGCATTGAGCATGCAGGTGTTCAAGGTAATTCGGGCTCGAATCATTTTATCGACGTCAACGACGAACCTAATGCAAAACTCCGAAGGGAGGAGTCTCCACCGATATACCACGAAACGCATACATCTGATAACGCCGGTAGAAAGGTTTCCAGGGTTCAGGGGATTGTGGGAAACAGGTGGGTGGGTTAAGATGAATCTGGTGATACCGGTAATGATGACGTGGAGTGATTCAACAGATATCTTTGTACATCTGTACTATATACACTCTGCTGCTCTGCTATGCCAATGTAACGCCTCTCCAACCATGCTCTAAGAAGATTTCTGGTTTGGTGTTACCGCAAACGTCGGACGAACAAATCTGCATGAGCCGTTAGCTTGTGAACCTGCCACGGGATCAAAACAACATGCCTATCTGAGTTGTATGGGCTCGTCTCTCTGCCCAATAGCTGCTTCTCCCTTGCTTGATCTGCCAAATGCCTCCTGACCAAATCACGATCTTCCTCTGCGGTTAACAATGGAATGAGATGAATGCGCGACCACATCTTCTCTCGTGCGAGCTCGCTACGTTGTGTCAGCCTTCGCACTCTTCACGCAGTTTCCCGGGATTGTGTGGTTTGGGTAGAGTCGTACTTCTGTTCCCGGATTCCCTTCCCAAGCTTCCAGAAGCCAAATGTCATTATCCCCGCCACGCCCAGCAACATGATCGAGGGACGAAAACCACGAACAGGAAGATTTCTCTGCGAATGGTCAGCACGTCATTCGTCTTCCAATTGATTGCTCAGGCATTGTTTTGCAGAGGTCGGCTCTGGACATTATAGCTTTCTGCGGGCATCGAAATAGGTTGACAGGGCAAACGCACCTTGTATTGTACTGGGCCATAGCCTCCGATCGGCGGCAGATCTTGCGGCATGATTTTGTAAGTGGTTGTATTTCAATCGCAGGAACTATTCTGGTCAGCTATGAATGCGGTGGAATTACGTTCCAAAGTTATCTTAGGTAATCAGCCGTGCCAAGCTCTTTAAGCCTGGTCTGCTGGGGTAGGTATAATTTGGTGTTTTTGCTTCCTACTCTCTCTCTGCGATGTTCAAGGATGCGGTACAAGATCTACAAGGGATGTGACATGTTTATACGTTGGGCTGAATCTGGGTGAGAGTACGAGGGTATGTCCATAGAATTCAGCTAGATCACATATCTAATCAAGCACCACCATCATCCATGCATGCCGGTACCAAAATGCTTATTGGAGTGTGCCTCATGCGCCAGTCCACCAACCGCTTGTCCTTCAATAACGCCGTCGCAATGCCCCATAAATCGTGAATGTTATCATAAAGGTGATAGCCCGCATTTATCAACCGTGCTCAGCCCATGTGGCCAGGCTACTCCTCAGCACCTGTCGTTTCTTCTGGTTCCGCAAACGCAGCTTCCAGTGCAGCGTTTAGATCGTCGTTTATATCAGCATCCTCAATCCCACCTGGTGTTGGCAAGCTCGCCTCTTTCGCTAATGTTTCGGCATGTTTCAATGCTGTACTTCGATTGTTGGAGATGCGTTGTTTCTTTGCAGACGTACTAGGCGAGTCTACGTCTCGCTCGTCCCCTTCATCGTCGTCTGTGATCTCGCCATGATTACGCTTGGTTCCACGCACGCCTCTGGTTGTATCAGTGGTAGAACTGCTGGCATCGCTATCATTCCCATCGTCTGTATCAGAAGTCATAAACTCCTTGAGCTCGTCATCAACGCTTTCCCAATCGAAATTCTCTTGGATAGGCGAAGTCCCACTGGCAAGAGCTTCAGGCATCAGTCCATCTGGATCTTGCTCTGTTTCTTGACTGGCAAATATACTGGCAAGGTCATCGTTGTCTTCTTCGTCTGCAGTGGAGTCTTCGTCTGCCGCACTTTCGTCAGACTCACTAATTAAGTGTCAGCTTTGAGCAGAGCTACTTAAGGCACCATTGCAGCAAGTACAACCATGGTGCTACAATTGGATGATTTATGCTTTGAGACCTACTGTGGGGACATTGGAGCACTCTTCCGGTCGCTTTCATGTATCTCGACCTGTGAAGTTAGTGAAGGTCTTGAACAACAGTGTAGGACTAACGAGATATGGTGTCGAATCCTGCTGTTCCCATTTGCTGATCGTATCCAAGAGCCACTGATGAGTGACGATTTTGACTAGGATCAATTAGCTTAGGTCTCCGTTGACAGCGTGTTGAAGTTGTCGTTGAAGGTCGACTTACTGTTGGGATACCGGCTGGCAGCTTGTCGAACCTTACTTGTCCTTGTCCGGCTGTTTGGGGTGATTAAATGGGTAGTTCTTCTAGACAAGCTAGAATGGGTTAGTAACGAACGTTACTGGGGAAAATCTACCGGAAGTGTATGTACTCTCGTTCTATCACTGCACCAAAGCTCTGAGCCTGAAGTGCAATCTCTGCTCTGTAATCATCGACATCAGCCTCGTTTTCTGGAGAAGTATTCAAAGCAGCTTCTAAGATTACTCCGTCTCGTGAAGAAGAGAGCAATAGGGCGCATGGAGCCCATCAATCTTCGAAACATACCTCAAAACATCAGCAGGTAGTGGCACTAATCCAGACATCACCAAGACGGTGCCTCGAAGAACTCGCGATCTGCATTGCTAGTCAGTACCAACTCTCAAGTAAGGGAGTAGGAACAGGTACATACTTGATAGCGGGGTACACGTCTCCTACATCTGGCACTATTTTCAGGTCTGCTGCATCATTTAATGGAATTTTCTTAGTTTTGCCAGGCTTAAGCTGCGCGACGCGGCCTCCATGCGCGCTGATCAATGCATTATCATATTGGTCATAGAAGGCTTTGTGAACTCGAGAGAGGTGCTGTCCCAAATACTTCAGTTCAACATCGTCGTCCTTCAGTAGATTGTGTCTGTGATGCGGGTGTGGCTTTGCATGAGCTCCATTCTGAGTGTCTGCCTCTGCCTTGACGCTCTCCTCCTTTGTTCCCTCCTGATCTAGTTGCTCCTGCAGGTGCGCTAGAGGACGTTCAATTATTTGCTTCTCTAGTAAATTCTCTTGTTCAGCGGATTGCTCTTCAAGAAGTGCTTGTCCATCGCCACCAACTTGAGCAAGGCTTTCCAATGCACTGATACGAGAAGTGTTAGCAGAAATACCGACAGTTCTCTCGTTCTGACCAATTGCCTCGTCTGTCGCTGAACCAGCTACTGCATTCTCTGCTGTAGATGCTTCAGAAGTCACCTGTATTGCCTTGACGGGCCAAACATCCTTAGGAATCTCCTCCCTTTTTGGGAGAAAGCTGGAATTGATGTCGCCAATACCAACGAAGAAATCGTAACGATGAACTTTGATCAGATTGCGTCGGTCTTCAGGCCAAACATCAGATCTGTCATCTATGATGAGTACCATGTTTTTGTAATAAGGGAACAGTCGTTCCAACTTCTTGGCCGTCATGCTTCCATTCTCATCTCGGCTAATAATTCGATCTCCAAAGAGGCGCTGATCAGGGTCGATGATCTTTGCAATGGCCATTGCGTATGCTCTCGTACCCATGGTGTATACGTGGAGCTCATATAATTCAGCTGCATTGCTCAGAAACTCTTTCAGGCCAGGGCGCATTTTGATGTAATACCATGCCCGTGAAGCCAGGCCATGGGAGACGTCTTCGTGGAGCTGAAATGCAACGACGTCCTTCACAGCGTCATAATTAGGGGATGTAGGGTCGCGCTGCCATTCTCCGATCGTTGGCTCGATGCAAGCATGTATGACAGTCTGATCTAAATCGACAACTAGTGTGAGCCTCCTCTGCTTGAGCAAACGTCGCTGTCGTTTTTCTTCTATGCCTGTTGCTTCAATTTCGCTGAACTTTAGATCCGTATGGTCATGTATCATGCTGATACCTGCGCGGTCTGTGTCTGCAGTCCTGCTGACCCATGACGTCTCCGTCATATCCTTCCCACACATTGCACAGAGCCCAGCAAATTGTATGGTGTGCGAGCAATCCTCTTTGATATCCACAAATTCCATATCGCGCTCCACGCTCATGCCCTCCCGAATCATCCACCGAACCACTTCGCCCTCAACCGGACTCTCCCAATCAGTTATAGTTGTTTGTTCTTCGTTCCATTCCTCGCCCTTCAGAGGGTCGCCCACCCTTTTCGTCCATGTGAATTTGTACTGTAAGATGACTTCCTGCTTCTTGACACGATCTCCGGGTCGTTTTAAGAGCTTGTGAATGATGATGGTGTATTTGAGGTTCGCCCCAAACTTTAGCACCTTGCTCATTTTGCTTTCCTCCTGCACAAAGCGATATTCTTGTGGTCATGCGATTGATTCGTTTAGAGCTGTCGCGTCTGTTAGTGAATAGTCTGAGGTAGCGGTTTGGGAAAGATGGAACTCGAAGCATGGCATTTCAAGGCTCCCAGAAGGTAACCTCGACCCGCAAAGCTCACGCAAGCTCCAAGACGCATGCTCACGTCATCTACAAGCTGCAAAAGAGACCTACGATCTGAATTTGAGCTTTCTAGCAGCTCTCATGGACGTTGCGTGGGTTTACAGCTTATCTGCTTGATTTGGACGTCTTTCCAGGGGGTAAATCTACCTACTGCAAGAACGATAACGTGTTTTAATACGCGCTTCAGTAGAATGGTTTCGTGAATAAGATACCGAGATGTGTTGCTTCTCTCAAGCTGGTAGGTAGCTGTTGGGTGTGTTTCTTAAGTAATTAGCCACGAGAGCTTACCCCATATAAATGATGAGTGAAGTGATTGGCCAGGCCGCATGGTGCTTCAAAGTTGCCTAGCACAGATACCAGCCACGTGACCTCAAAGTAAAACCTGGAAATATATATGCATAGATGATAAGAAGCAGAACATAATGTCAATTGATGGCCTGGAGAGTGGGATGCTACATCCAGTCATACAATATGCTCCTGTCAAATGCTGAATTGCCTCAGTAACAATGGCAGCTTTCATGGTCGTTTGCCGGTGGATATCGTAGTGGATCCTAAATAGGGGCTCTTCGCTTCGTGTCAACGTCGGCGACCTTGTTGACTTACCTACCTAGGTAGGTATCTAGCTAGGCCAAGCATTTGAAGATACAACGTAGACTATCTCTGCATGACAACTATTTGGGTAAATATCGTAGCCGCCTGTACAATTAATATCTTTCTCCTCTTGTGGTTTCTTGACACCCCCAAACCTCCACCGCATGACAATCAAGCTACCTGAAGACCAGGTGCTTCGTATGGGCTCGGCGATATCCTACTTCACAAATGTCACAGACCGTAGGCGACCTCGTCTTAAGATTACCCTGCTCTGTGATAGTGAACAAGTTGTATATCATCTTGGACTTCTGGCATTCGACACTCCGATATAACGGCTTACACATTATGAACAGTACTCAATAGTCTCCATAGTATGGAACAACATCTATCCAGACAGTTAAAGTCAAAGCGTATCATCTGGCGGCCGGTGCCTGGTAGAACTCCAGCCTCTAAGATTCAAGACTTGGATCTGAATAGCATCTCATAAAATGCCTATGGAGAGTCACACACCTTATCGGTATTGCTAAGGACAGACAACTACTTTCAACAGAACAGCCCATTCTCAAACTGTTATGTCTCCCAAAGAGAGTTCTCTCCACACATGTGGCTTTGCTGATGACAATTGTAAGGGTTTGGACGCATATGGGTGCTCGGGCCAACGCGCTCGCTCTGCACTGACTCCAGACCAAGTGGGCCAGACTGGCATTGTCCCAGAACCTCATATTCCATACAATTCTATACTTTTCCTTGTATTTGTTAGAAGACTGCTTCTCTAGAAGATTTGGTGGATATTATACATGTAGATAAATAAGGAGTGAATCTGCCTTATGCAGATTCCTCATGCACTTCTTAATTGAATTTCAGAATCCATAACCTTTTGAGCTATTGGAGGTTTGGCCTCTCACAACAATATCATGAACCAAGTTTGATTCTTCTGGCACAATCCAGATACATATCCTCTCAATCGCCAAGCAGACGCCATTCTCTTCAATCTCGCCCTTATCATGCGCCGACTCCTTGCGCTCATGCGCTATAGACCATATGATTCAGACATGGCAGAAGCGTTACAAATCGTTCGGAGTCTCGAGTCTAATGTCGCAGTCGCTCGCGATTCTAGCGATCTAACTCAATTTCTAGCAAAGATGGGCAATTTTTACATCCTTCAGCCTGTCTGCTCATTCTTTGACCAGAAAGTCACCATATTGGAGAGCCCTTCGGCCACTATTCTGACCACTACTGTGGGGGGCTCGAGAGAATCTGGAAACACGAGACCTTGGACGTGAGAGTCTCTGCATTATGACAGCTTCAATAACTGAGACGTTGAACCATATGTAGGAAATCCATACAGGTGTCGTTCTTCTAAGCAACGGACGAAAAGGTTACAACACCTTTGCCACGTTGACCGTGAGAGGCCAAACCTCCAATAGCTCAAAAGGTTATGGATTCTGAAATTCAATTAAGAAGTGCATGAGGAATCTGCATAAGGCAGATTCACTCCTTATTTATCTACATGTATAATATCCACCAAATCTTCTAGAGAAGCAGTCTTCTAACAAATACAAGGAAAAGTATAGAATTGTATGGAATATGAGGTTCTGGGACAATGCCAGTCTGGCCCACTTGGTCTGGAGTCAGTGCAGAGCGAGCGCGTTGGCCCGAGCACCCATATGCGTCCCAACCCTTACATTGGCTATCAAGGTTGATCATGAACTTTTGCGAATATCTTTGGCTTGGATACGTCAGAGTCTGCAAACAAACATGTCTTCTGTCTTCAATAAAAAAGCCTTCAGGTATGTAACAGGCAACTCAATTTGTGAGCAGTTTACTAATTCATATTTTCAGAGACAGTAAAGGCACGATTCACATTTGCCTCCCATACTACAAACCACATTGGGGAGTGACTGCAGCCTTGGGCTAATGGGCTAATGGGCTGGTGGCTGTGCAAGCTCTCTCCTCTGTAGGTTCGGATGTAAATGATAATATTGGTCTGGTGGATTGGGATATGTTGGATGGTTTGGAGAGCTGAGTCTCCTGTAATTTGCTTTTCGCAGGTAGAATCCAGCATACTGGTAGCTGCGTAACAACTCTCTACAACGTAGCAATGAACGCTGAATCAAAGCCAAGCAGTACCAGAGAGGGCAGGGAAATAACTTCATTAGGACTAGCGTAGTGTATCTCAGGAGAGTTTTGTAGACAGGAGCCGCTTTTCCCTTTCTATTCTTCTCTCTACAGCTTATTATTCTATAACACTCAATACACGTTCCTTTGCAGCTTTAGCTCTTGGTGACGTCCGTCACAACCTGAATATGTTGCATTGATATTCAAGATCTTATGTATCAAAACATAATTAGAGCTGGCCCAGCCAGGAGCCAGAGTCACCTAGACACACATCTCAGCTCGCGTCAGCCCACGCCTCATACACAGTCACGCTCCGGTAAACATCCCCCTTCTTGACCACAACTTGGTCTCTCCAACCCGGCACGTTGACCGCATTGACATATCTACTAGGCTCAACACAGAATCCGCTTCTTGCACCGCGAGCCGGCTGGGTCTTTCCATTCTCTGTGACCTCGGGGACGTCGATATACTTGCCGGTGTAGAACTGGAAGGCAGATTCTGTGCTCGAAACTGCCAGGTGGATCTTGGTGCTAGGGTGGTAGGCATCGATGAGCTTGTGCAAGGGCAGAGATGATCCTGATGGATCTACCGACGATGTAGTAGTTGGTTTTGGGATGGCGGCAGATTCGTGCGGAGGTCTGGTGAAGCGTTAGTAATCTTCATCTCTATGCTTTCCCCATCACTGTTAGAACTTACATGACTGTAAAGCAGTCATCTACATCTGGCTCTGTTGCTCCAAGAGTAAACTTTTTGCCGGCTTCGATGTTGATGGTGTGGCCATCTTCACCTGTCGCGTACTTCTTTGGAAGGCCTTTAGGAATACCTCTGTCGTCAACAGGAAGGTATACATCTGAGTATAGCGTTACCTCTGTGCCATCTATCGTTGAGCCTCCTGACAGATTGAAGTATCTATCTTGAGTCAATCTCGTTCCCAACTTCAGTTATCAAGCGGATGATTATCGTACGAGTGGTTCGTCAAGTTGAGCACAGTCTCCTCCACCTCATCACACACAAGCTTCGCTTCATACTTGATCACCAAAGTAACCTTTCCCTTCTCCACACTAGTAATATAATTGACCCTCGCCTCGACAGTTCCAGGATATCCCTCATCGCCATCTTTACTGGTGATCATAAACGTCACGTTATCTCCAGACCCGGACTTCTCCCAAACTTGTTTTCCCCAACCTTTGGGGCCACCATGCAACGAATTTGCTCCATCATTTGCTGCAAGCTGGTAGGACTTTCCATTCAAATTCTCGATCTGCAACATTCAATATTCCTCCGTCTTAAAGTAATGAGGGCTTAGTGGGAATATCTACCTTTGCACCTCCAACTCGATTTGCTACTCGTCCAATTGTCTCTCCAAAGTAAGGGTCGTTATACTTCACATATTGGTCCTGAGTGTCGAAGCCCTGGACAATATTGACACCATTGACATTGAGCTCCTGGATTATAGCGCCAAGTGGGAGAAACTTCACCGGTTCGGCGGACATGATGATGGAAGTTTACTGGGATGACGGTTGATGGTGGATGATGATGGAAATCTCTGTAAAGTGTCTTCTTTACGACTGAAGATGACCTTCAACAGAGTATGGATTAGGATGGATGATTAAGGAATGAAGGTTCAGGCTGTGGTAATAGCAACTTGCTATTAGCAAGGTGGGGTGGTGTTCTATGTTCTGTGGGCCAAGTCACGGAGTATCTGGTGGGAGATCAGCCTGACTACTGGTTCTACTGTAGAACCAATATGCTTGCTGTTATTCAAGTTCCACGACGTGACTTCTTATAAGTCGAGCTGGCTCTTCCAAGTCGTTATAATCACTCTGTATTTGTCCTGCGACGTGGGTAGAGTATCATGATAGACACAGTGTCTGCTCGAGTCTGATTAACTACTTTTCAGCCAAGTATCTGGAAAAGTGATATGCGGTCCAATCACAGGCCAGGAAAAGCGCTTCACCCCTATCCACAGCACGTGATCCATGCTCGTCGCGAGGATCCCATCCCATGCCAGTCCCTAGGGAAACAGCCAGAAGATTATAATACAGTATCCTCTAACATCCAGTAGCAGCATTTAAAGCTCAAGTTGTATATACGGGAGTACTTCCTCAAGGAGATAGAGAGATGCTGAGGCTAAAAGCTCAGATGCTACGAATTTTGGCCAATCATATGGTAATTTTCCCAAATGAATGGGCGACATTCATCATTCTGATTGCGACTTGCAACAAAGGTACGCAGCAGAGAGTTGGACCGTCGCCATTGGATGACTGCAAAACTTTATAATCGCCCAGAACCTTGTTTGCATCTAATTACCAGGAATGTGACTGGCAGCTGGCGACGCCTCACCTCACCACATCCATCACTACATCTCTGCTAAGTTGATATTCTTGCCTGATACTTCGCCTGCAGATAAGTGAATAATGCTAGTCCTTCGAGGCCTTTTTGAAGCTGTAGTACATGGCGCTTCTAACGATGAGTACTGCCCTTCTACAGCTTCCACAGTCGCCAAAAAGTACACTCGAGGCTAGTACGAGTGTGCTGAAGGAGACGAGCAGTGCTCCTATACTGGTAGGACCTGTCCAGACCCCCCACGTGTTTCCCAGTACCTCCTTGGCAACCAATGTTCTTTTTTCAAAACGTGTTGTCAACTTGAAGTCGAAGACAGCTAAGCTAGCATGAACTTGCAAGAATGGTGTAAGGGTTGGGACGCATATGGGTGCTCGGGCCAACGCGCTCGCTCTGCACTGACTCCAGACCAAGTGGGCCAGACTGGCATTGTCCCAGAACC
>MU254048.1:0-33907 GCA_019669825.1 Calycina marina
GTTTCGGCGTTGGAGTACATACACCGCGGAACTGTCAGGTGAGCACGTGACTAGGAGACAGCACGAGGCTGTCAGCCTGATCTCCATAAGATCCCTCATGAGATCCTCTATGTCATAACAGTAATTCTGTACCGCAAGGCACTCGGTGCAGGTGGTCATATGTCCATACATAGCGCAACTGTCAGCAGGCAAGTTAAAGCTATTAATTCCCCAATAATATTCTCCTTCGAGCATCTTGTATATGCTGTCTCTGGGATATTGGTCGGTCACATATTTTAGCGTCGCATGCACAACCCACGAGGAAATCACAGGATGACATCTATCGTTGAGAAATTAACGGAGAAGTCGCTACAGCGAGAATTTTAGTGTGAGAGGCCAGACGTCGATAGCTCAAATGTATGGTTCAAGTATGACTATCAAGAAGTGTGTGGTGAAGAGCATCTACATACAAGGGCAGTCCTCATATGTACAAGCAACGGAAGCCTGGAATCTTCTAGAAACAAATGTGTAGAATGAACTGGAACATCGTCGAACATTCAAGAGGACCCAGCCCCGAGCCCACTGAGGGTTCTAACCCCTATACTTGGCATCATTCGCAGACTGGTACTTCGAGTGTTGCGATACTCCACCTCTTTGCATGACAATCCTCGCTTTTACCAGTTCTTTGGGTCTCCTCGCTTGAACTTCCCGCGGAAAGACAAAGGCAAACCTGGACCACAGTCCCAAGCAGACTGCCAGAGACGCCAGTACAAGTGCAATCCGGTACGCAATATAAGTTATTGACTCCGAGTAGATGTATACAGTTTCATGACTGTAGGACGAAAGGGCGGCCAAAAGTGATGGAGCAAACGTTGAATATGCTCTATTGAAGATGATTTTACCCTGCCAGAATACAGTGTCAGTTGGCGTCGATACGTGGTATGGAAAACTTACTGTAGCCGCTCCCAATTCATAAGACTAAAGCTGATGTTCTGGAACAGAAATTTGGAATTCTGTTCAAGGTTGGCTTGTGCACTAGGCACCTGGGAATTAGTAAAGCAAGTATGCTTTACGATGTTGGCAAGCTCTGGAATGGCTTGTAGGGGGGTGGTATTGAGAAATAAGACGGCCAGGCTGATATGGAAGCTAGTTCCGAGCTATCTGATAAGGCAGTCTCTAGTATGTTTGCATTCAAGATGATCACTGCCTTGCAGCTGGATAGTGCCACGGATGAGCCGGTCCAGGGTTGCGCATTGAAAATATCTTCTTCTGACGTGCCTGGCATGACGTGCGATGACATTTGGACCATATGAAACATATTGGACAGAGCCATGACATATATTGGAACCGGAAGGGGGCTTGATGGAGATGAACTGAACGTCCTGACTGACTGACTGACTGATTGATGTCTCCGATCCGTGAGAATGAGAGAGACGCACTTCTACTGTGAGAGGCCAGACCTCGATAACTCAAAGGTAGGTTTCAGTATTAAACTATAAGAAGTGCGTGAAGAATAAATACATGCGAGAGCATATGCTCCTTTAAATAAGGAGCGTACAGGCTGTAGAACATACGAGAAACAGGGAGAAAGGTATGGAAGCACGCTAAATTAAGCGAGGGCCTTGGCCCGAGCACCTAAATGGCTTCTAACCCTCACACGTGGATTACATAGATGATGATGATATTTATTTTCGTGCTAAGTTAGCGCTTTATATGCATGAATACGCCAGAAAACAGATCAAAGGTTAGGCCCGGAGGCCTAGTAGGTGACTGTGTTTAGAGAACCACCCCCTCCATACAAGGTGACCACAGAAGAGTTCAAAAGGGACTGACTTCTAAACTGATTTGTATAAAGGAAGGTTTAGATTATAACATTTTCCAACGTCCCAACAGGACTAGTCCAACACCCTAAAAGACTAAATACAAGGTTTTTGAACAAAAGTAACAAATACAGAAAAATCAAAGTACGAAGAACCCAGCTGGCCTTGCCAAAAACGAGAAAGTAAAGAAAGAAAAAGAGAGAAAGGAAGTTTTGTGACATTAGATGCAGATCCCTCCGTAGAACCCGGTAATTTGTAGGAACTTTAGAACTCCTTTGGGGAGGCCTGTAAGCGGCTCAGATATTCCCAGCCTTCTGACTGGTTGTAAAGGGGCCTTTTGGTTTGAAGGGTCAGTTCCATAGGTATCGGAATGTCTTGCGGCAATGAACCAAATGGTCTGGCGTCTTCTTCATGCCACAGCTGCAGTCTAGCACCGCGTCGCCATGCTTGAACTTCATGTGGTACCAGTCAAAGCCCCCATGCCCTGTACGTATTGCAAGAAGTCCGTGATGGATTGAGCGAGGATGATATAGCTCCTTCAGTGGTTTCACCTTATAAGTCTGGAACCATTTTCAATATCTGCCAGATAGCTTAGGGTCGATGGTCGCCTACCACTCCGCTGTCGCTGTCTTTGTAGTACTTCAAGCTAGACCTCGTACCCCAAAAACAGTGGGCTGTAATGCAAAATGATCCCAAGTCCACTTAGGAGACGGTGGATCCGCTACCATATTTGCTAACATATCCGCGTCTTCGTTACCCTCAATGTCTGTATGTGCTGGGGACCATTTAATCCTTATATCCCAGGCTTACATAGCGTCTTGACATTCGTGAAAGGCCCACTGTAATGGCTCTGAGGCGTTGCCTCTCATGCACCAGTTCACTGATGTGCTATCAACGCACATCCACATTCGTCGATTCCTAAGTATGGATTCTCCGGGGACCTTTTGGAGTCCCTTCCAAGAGCCAATTGCTTCTGCTTCAAGACATGTGAGACACTACAAATGGTTCCCAAGCTATCGAAGATCTTTTGAGTACTTCGGTAGCTGGTAAAGCCATATTCCACTCCGCGCTGGCCATTCTTATATTGCTCTGATTCATCAGAGAAGACTGTCATATCTTCTGGGGGGAGAATGTTCCACCTTTCTTTGAACTGCTATGTCGCCAGGTCCTTTTCAGCTCCATCTGTGGGGTTTGTCCTACAAGATAGAGAAAAATATGGCATCTGTAGCTTAGGTCTAGGGATAGGAGGTAAGAGGCTCCCTAGCAATGAGTCTTGGTAACTGGCTTCCTTTGGCCTGCACCCCTCCGATTATAGAGATCAGACTTGCTGATGGAAGAATAAGTCAGCGGGCGAACCATGTCCTTTCAGCCGCTTTAGCCACGTCATCCTCGACAACTAGTAGGAAGAGGGTGGTATGTCTTCCAGAGCCAGTCATTTTGGCTTCGTCAGACTATGTAGTGCAGTGATTTTGAGAACGACAAAGCAGGATGCATTTGACTTTGGGATGTTTCGATCGATCTTCTCTCTTCACCTTGTTTCATTTTTAACAGCCACGTAATCTCAATTATACACATGTAAGATTTTGGATGAAGCATATTGGAAGAGCAGACAATATGAAAGAAAAACAAAACAGGGTGGAGGACATTAGGATAGCTGACAATTAAAATGCTTGACAAGCAACAACTTACACATGGTGGTTCCAAACCTGTATCAGCACACACGAAAACATGCATCCACTTCCTGGAAATCTGGCTTTGACGCAGAACGCGAAAATGAGGATATAGAAAGATGAAGGCACATGCGTAGGTGTTCCATAGGCGTCTGCTTGTCATAGGTGTATGAAGTCCATGCTCATTTACTTAACGTGGAATTACGAAATCACATTTTCCCAAATGAGGTCTGCAAGTAGACGATAGACAGCAACCATGGCCATACCATATAGAATGGTAATGGTGCCTCAACAAATCCTGCGTAAACAGGTAACAGAGTCCAAAATCCTCGCCCATTGGAAAGCGCAAAGACAGTGGAACCATCGTGCTCGCCAAGCGCTCCATAGAATCTTGCCATACTCTCTCTGTAGTTTTGGCACAAATTAGCTTCCTATTGTAGCCTGAGATACTGAAGTCCATTATGAGCTTGTCCTTGACCGAAATGCTGTTGACCAATCTGATCCACCAGACGTTGCGCTGTTGCTTCCTCAACCATTCGAGAACTTCCTTTGGATCCATCTCGACAATGACTATGACGGTGAAAATATTTGGTAGGTGGTACGTGATGAATCTGTCAAGCCTGGCTAGGTCTCGTAGAAAATAGTAGAAATGTCTATTGGTACTCTTGGTATCCCAGCATATCCTAGAGAGTAGGGCCCGAAAGCTCAGGATGGGTGCAGGGAATGGAGATGTGAAGAAGGCGATTAAAAAAAAAAAAAAAAACTCATTACTTGATCATGGCTGGAGCTGTGAAAGTGTCGGAATTTGATGCATTATTGCAATGCGGCCCCTCGAGATTTGTCGATCCAGATCCTCGAAGTTGATGCCAAGGACGCACGAGCTCCAGAACTAGGACAAGAAATTCTCCAACAATGCCAGCGCAGGTTTAGCGGTTGTCTCCAAGCACCGGCAGAAATTCAAGATACTCTTTTATGTACAGCAGCTGATAAAGACGTCTTTCCATCTTCGCGAAGTCTCGCAAAGGTCACGATATTCCGGGAGTTAAGCTTGCGCTTGCATTCCTTTGATGATGGTTTGTCCGTCAGAACCAGCTCATATATGGGATGTCGCAACTCTGGAGGGCACTGGAGAGTCTCAGGTTGAAGATACGGCTGATGCTAGCACACGAGAAGAATCGGCTTTGACATGCGCTTTCTTACCTGTGGTTGATGTTATTACGGTAGTCACGATGTTCCTTCAGTTGACATTTACAGCTCCAGAAGAAAATATCGCACGAATGCATGAACCCACGAGAACGTATACCAAAGTATGGTATGGTACTTCCTCCAGGGCGGCTGATGGGACTGGAGTAACGGTGGAGCTTGACTTTCTGCTCTTGGGAGTCGTCCCTGATGAAGATTCGTTGAGCATGTGTTGTTTGGCGAAGTCTGCAGTTGGATGTCGAGGATAAGTGTTCCCATCACTAGCGTATTTTCCTGCGCGGATAGGTGTATGCCGTCTCATGACAAAGAGGTGGTGAATACATTGAGTTGATGCTAGACTTCCTTGAGATTTGGTACCAGGTGGAGAGATGGCCTTGAAGTTACGTGTTAATCTCCGACTGCTCCTAAAGTCCAGTAAGCTTCATATGCTTCCTGAGCCTTAAATTCAACGCAAATTGGTTGAACTAGCTTATAATAGCGTGAATTTCTGGCCACTTGCTCCAACCCATCTGCCTTACTCAAGGTAAGCATACCGAGCAGCCAGCAGGTAACTTGTCCCCAATTAATCACACACTTACTTGTCTTATAAGATCTTTGTTAACATATCGTAACCTATGTATCACCATATACAAATACACCTTTCCCACTCCTGAACCCACCTAGCGTTCCACTAACAGCTTCTTTCAACAGGCTTTCCTCTGTTCCCCAATCCCACTTCAGTTCTTGTACTGGAATGTCTTTGAACATCCCCAACCTTGTCATCTCCAAGACCTCATCTACCGTCCTCTTCTTCTCCTCCCTATTCGCATCGCTCCATCTTGATACCCAGAATCCGCTAAACTTGATATCCTTGAAAATCAACGCCGCAGTCGGTAACATGACCGGCTGTTTCGACATGCCTCCATAGGTGACCAAATGTCCCCCGGCACTCAGACACTTCACCATCGCGCCTGTAGGCTTGCCGCCGACACAGTTTAGGCCGATTTTTATTTTCTCGCGGCCGCCTGATGTCCATCCTTTGACTTGGTCTGGGAAATCGCGTTCCATGAGCTCGGATTCGGTTACGACTTTCGTGGCGCCAAGTGCTATCAACTCGTCTTTCATATTCTGTGTTGACTCTGCATCTGGGCGATCGCGTATGACATTTAGAGATTTAACACCCCATCGTTTTGCCAACTGTATCGCCGCTCTTCCTACTCCAGAATTCGCTCCGTTTTGAACGAACCAATCACCCTCATTGAGCGTCTCGAAGTCCTTGAGCATTCGGTAGGCCGTACACGGATTCACGCTCACCGTCCCAACTTGTGTGGGCGACAATCCCTCCTTATTGACCTTTAGGCAATTTTTCTCCTCTGCGAGGGTATGCGTACGCCAAGTTCCGAAGCCAGTAGAAGCCATGATTACCCAGTCGCCTTTTTGGAGGGAAGAGATGCTGGAGCCAGCAGAGACTACCTCGAAACATCCTTCGTTGCCACCAACTGCAGAAGGGGCTTGTGTCCCTAGCAGTGATGTAAATGGCGGTTTTGAAGGGTAGAGACCTTGGATCTGGTTTATATCGGCGGGGTTTATGGGGGTTGCCAGGGTGCGGAGGAGGAGGGTGTTTGATGGTAATGATGGGGAGATGGAGTGCGTGTGCAGGCTTATTATATTAGCTTCGAGACCTTCTTTAGCTGACTACAGATCAAATCTGATGCTCCTGCATGCACAACTTACGACAGAACATCATCAGGCTCGCCATATTTTGAATATACCAGAGCTTTAGCTTGTGTGTAGCCATATGGTCCAGATTTGTATCTCCGACTCGCCAATGGGTGGTATTTCGGGATTACAGCTCTTTGAAAAGCTGTAGCAAAGCTACTGCTTGCCCTTAGAGCTCGCGGTAAAGACATTGTGATGACTTATAAATGTTTGTAGCAGATAGAAAGTTGATTGTCTATTGATATCCTAGGTGATGTCGTCCTAGCTACCGGCTCGGCTCGGCTCGGCTGACTGGCATGTGGTATTTACTGTGTGAATTAGGGGTACAGCCTAGGGGTCACCAGTTGGTGTCTGAATTCACAACCAACCTTCTGGTGTCTGGGTGTCAGAATTCATGGCGGATGACTCAGCCTCACCAAAATCTCGAGGGTAGTAAGGAGTGATATTATATAGATTACAACGCCGTTTCACCATTTGGCGCCTCGAATCGGCTTGCCACTAGATCTTACGAGCTCTGCGCATCTTCTAGACATATCGGTGATCCGAAATCTGATCTCTTCCATCGAAACTTTGTCCCATTCCTCCTGTTAAGCCTGCTTTATCTCCTCCGAATCGAAGATCCTACGCCGTAATCTTTGCTTTAGAATAGCCCAGATACCCTCGGCCGGGTTCAAACCAAGGATCTGCGCAGGGTGGGAGAGGTTTTGAATGTTGTGAAAAGCCTTATACTCCTGCGCAAGTCCCTTCTTTCACATGCCATGAGAAGGGTCACCATCTTCTTGTAAAAGCCAGGGTTTATCCTCGATATCCCGCATAGACTCAATCGCTTGACAGTATATAGGTATAAGTCTCTCTACCTAGTACTTTTGAGACATTGCATTACCTTTGACCTGCACGTCTACTTGATGAGGCTTCCCTGTGTCCCATTCTTGTACTCGACGGGCATATTCCTCGGGGAGCTCTGTAGTTGGGCGGCGTCGAGGCTTCGGGGGGTAAGGAGGACGTTCAAATTTGTCTTCCTCATCGTTATAGAACTCGAGCTTCTCTGCTTTGCCCCACCAACTAATCCAAGCGGCGATGTGGAACAGTGCACTTTTTAAAGGCGGCCTCTCTTTGATATTCTCCGGCTTATCGCGTGTCTCTTGCTTTCGAGTGGCACGGCCTTGAGCTTGAGAGGTAGAGTCGATATGAGCTTAGCCTGTAAAGAATATATGGTCCCAAAAACTAAAAAATAGGATCGTAAAGGTGTTGTAAACCGTACGCAGCTCGTTCGGTTGCGCTTTTGTTTGATACAATCTTCTTAACGAAAGCGCGCTTATATCGGCCTCCTCCATAGATTAATTGCTTGATTTTCCGTTGTAACTGACGTGTTTTGATAGTTAGGTAGTGATGTGCATTTTGCGTCTCGTACGGTTGTTTACGGACCGGATTTCGAATTGTGGAACAGAGCATCTTTACCATGTCTTTTGTAACCTCTGACTTGTGGCTGAGTGTCGTAGATCTTGATCGTGATCTACACTTTGCTCCCTCGCCTTGGATCTTGTATTCGCCTCGCCATCTTTGAGCTGTAGTCTCTGAAATACTGTTTCTTTCGCAATCTTATAAAAGGCGTTTTCATCGCTAATGCATATCTGAAATGCGCGAACAAATCTCTTCTAGTGTAACCTTGTCCCATTCCTCTGAAAGAGCCTGTTTCATCTCGTCTGTATAGATCACTCGATGCCATAATGTTTGCTTAGTTATATTCCAAATACCTTCAATCGGATTTAAATCAAGGCGATTGAGCAGGGTGAATACGACTCCACTTGGGTTCAAATATCATTCCTTCAGGCCGCTACGCAGAACTATAATGAGCGTTTGAGTACTGCTGATTTCGATAACGAGGGGTCACAGGAATATTAGTTGAACTAAGTAATGAACAGCAAATGTGGCATTCGAATGTGGTAAAACTCGGGACCGGCCTGTCCTGAAATAAATGCTACCAGAGTATAAGCACCATGTACCCTTAAAAGTAGAAGGCCACTCAGTACCAGAAAATGCAGCGCTGAACCAGGAGAGGCGAGGTATAGCCCGTCCTCTCGAGGCAGGGTATCACATTTCCTCTAATATTCCAATCTCGTTTTGTGTCCTGTTTGTTCCAATATACAGCTGCTCCTATGTCCATCGCAAAACTTCCTCTCCAATTATTTCCTTAGCCGAGTTCAATGGCTTGATCTGCATTTCAAGTTAGCAGACGATCTGGGGAGCTGATACGAGAGTATCTCTAGGCGAGAAATTCGATTACACACCCCCATTGGATCCCTACCTCACTTGATATTTTTGAACATATCATCCGCACCCAAGCTTCCCCCATCGTCACTCTGCACCTTCGACTTCAACTGATTCAACTCTGGCAACTTCGGCGGCGGTGTCACCTTCGTCTCCGGCTTCGTTGCTACAAGCTTCGGCGCCTCATATATCACACTCGACCTCTTATTCCCACTCCCTCCTAATATGCTGAACCAGCTTCCGCTCTTCGCCTTCTTCAGCGCGGGTCTGCCATCCATAAAACTCCTCGGACTCTCTGGTCTCTTGCTATGCAGATCCTCGAAGGACTCATTCGTGTTTGTGCCATTGGTGTAATTCGCATTCAGCGATTTGCGCGAGAGAAAGCGCCGAATGCTGCTCGGTCGTCTGCTTGATGCGGGGCTGGCGGGTGGTACATCTGAGCGGCCGCGGTCGTCGTTGGATGAAGTGTATGGGCCATTGGACTCGGAAGATGTGTTTGTAGTGACTGGCGGCGCAATTGGTTTTGCAGCTGCGAGTGTAGGCGGCGGGGGCTTCTCTTCTACAGGCGAGTCGGGTGGAGGAGGTATGTTTGTTCCGTCTGTGAGGTTGAAGTTTATGGGTGCGAGCGCTGGTAGTTCGAAGCGGCCATTGGCCTTGCCGTTGCTCGGCATTGTGGCTGGATATTGATTCGGCAGCAGGAGACAAGGGGTTAAATTAATGTGTACTGATTAGATGTCCGTAGAAGATGGCGCAATTGTGGCAACAAGGTGAAAGTAAACAAACTGTGAGATCTTGAGAGTCGTTGCTATTGCGAAGGGGCATGGCCCACCTCGTTCTTCTTTGGGATGACCGGGAGTGGGGATTAGCCAGAAAGGGAAACTGATGCTGCAGGAGGAGGTGAACTTGTTGCCAGGCTTTGCAACGAAACCAAGAAGAACAAGGACACCTATTTACTGAAGATGACGTCGAAGTGAACGTGAGAAGAACTCCCGACTTTTTAAGGAATGACGACCGCAGCCAATCACTTTAGGGAACTCTTTTTGCCGTCAACGGCTGGGGAAAGGGGTAAAATCGCACGACTTCGGACATGTGTTAGGTTGCGGGCAGTGTAATAGAAGAGCCACAAGAACGTGATGCGTCAAATCCGAAGCTCAGTGTCCAAAAGTCGAGGCCGTAGCAACGAGAGGCGATAGATGTCACATGCACATTCTGGAACAACCTTGAAGTGTGCTTAAATCAGTGGGACTGATTGATGCTCAGCCAGTGCCAATAAAATGCGCAAGTTTATAGACCTAGAGTTGGATCTATCGAGGTCATTGAATGTCCTATTTGGTCCTTTAAAGTCGTGTAACTTAAGCAGCATGACTCACTTCCTATTCACCGTCTTATAATAACATCCGCATATCTATCAAATCAGTCGTCTTGCAAGTGACAATACATTGAAAGCAGACCCAAGCCCTTATGGAACGAATAGATATAGTAGAAGTTACCAAGCTATAAATATTGCAGCAGTATGGCAGCCAGCCCTACACGACAAGTCGAGTCGATCTCGACAGCTGAGCTCTACAATTGATGGGCGAAGGTAAGTCCAGTATTCTACCCAAAGTCATCGAGAAAAGTCACCCACACTTTCAACATCTATGACATAGAAGACAACATCAACCAAGCCCTCGACGGCCACCATCTCCCAGCGCTGCTCCCAGGCAGTATGTCTCTTCTCCTCCTCCACTCCAAATCTCAGTAACCGAGTAAGTCATCATCATACCGCCTACATCCCCCAAAATGATCCAAAGACTAAAAGCTTCGTCAGACTGGGAACAGGCACGGGTCGCAACACTCTGAAACTCCTCTCACCATCCACCACACCATCAGTCGAGACAATCACATGTCTAGACCTCTCACTCTCTATGCTCGCCGTCGCCCGTAAGCGCTGTAAGTACTCCTCTCCACTCTGTTATCCCAAGAAGCCAAGCCAGGGATCACATTCCACCAGTAAGATGCCTTCAAACCTCCCAGCATCCTCCCCTTGCGCGCCGACTTTCCCCTCTGTACACTAGTCCTCGAACATTTCCCGCTCGAAGTCTTCTTCTCTAATTATACCAGTCTACTTAGGAAGAGAGGTGTGACGGTACTAACGAATATGCATCCGCATCTCGGCAGTCTCGGCTAAGCTAATTTCAACAACCCGGAGACGGGGAAAAAGGTCAAGGGTGAGAGTTCCGTGTATGGGATGCAGGAAGTCGTCGATGCAGCGAGAACCTGGGGATTTGAGCTTGTGGGTGAGTGAAAAGAGGGAAGGATCGAGGAATTTGCAGTGGATGGACGAGGAGGGTAGAAAATGGGGTGGGTGGAAGTAGTTGATGTTGGGCAAAGTATGATATACAGTCTTGGGATGTTTTTGAGATTTGTTGGGACAGGCGATGAGGGAAAAGAGAGAGTTTGAGCATCAAAACGGCTGGTTATGTCAGGAATGTGGACAGCTGGTCCGCAGGTTGCAATACAATGCCAACGCGACTTTCAACAGTTACCCCAGATTATATGGACATACCAAACGCCCAGTTCGATACCCCATAATTCGTTTCAACATCCATGTCGATTAAGCGACCCATTCCGGCTCGATACTTCATTTAAACGACAACAACTGGCTCCGCAGAAGCCTCTCTTCTCCTCTGCTCCCATAACATTCTCAACCCATTTATCTCTCAATCTGTATACATGTTTGAGACTTAAAATCTCCGGCGGCGCTGCAAGTAAAAAAAAAGACAAAAAGGTACTTACAGCGGCATGGGGGCGCGGTCATGCCGACGCTTCTCTTTGTGTCGCCGTTGATTGAACAGGAAATTCTGCCGCCATTTGCTGCCATAACGGTGGTGGTAATTGTTGGTATCATCGGGGTGTTTGTACCCGTGATATTACAACACCCCCGTCCACCCGAGATACCAACAGTAATAGCTAAAAGGATAGCTATAAGATAGTGTCGTGCTGTTAGCGTTCATCCAGATGGTCCTGGCTCGAAGTTAGAAGAGAAAGGCAGGCCTACCTTCATGATTACGGTGGTTGAGCTAAGAAGTCTGTCCTTACTTGATTGGAAACGGAGTTGAGGGGGTCGTTGAGAGGAGAGGATCGAGAGAAAGATTCACCTGACTTGTGTACCTGGAACTCGATGATGTTGATAGAGAATGTTAAATACCTATGCAATGTAGAATTTTGATTGGCCACGCCGTACATCCAAATTGGTTGCACTGAACCTCGCGTGGAGATCTGATGTCGCTTCAATTTCTTCGAAGCCTATTCTTAATGGCCAGATCGCACATGAGTATCGTGGTTGAATGTCGCCCCTTGTGACACTGATACAGAAAGTGGTCCTCAACAGAATTATATTTGCAGAGGCTAGACATGTCTCCTAAAACGCTCACCTATGCATGAAAATCAGCCCCGATGAAAACAATTCACCCCAGACGCTCAATCATCATCCGTTTCGTTCGCGCGCTTCTCTGAAAGCTTCCTCCTGCATCGCAAGCAATTGGTCCGTCGAGAGTCCACTCTGTTCCAGCTTGTTTGCCTTCTTCTCACGTCCCTGAGGCCATTAGCATCATGTTCACGAGTCTCGAGACGTCTGACATACCTTCAGCTCCTCCTTGTGCTTTCCAGCGACCTCCAATATTCCCTCAACATACTCCCCGAATCCCAATGTCTCGAGCGCCTTGGTGATATGCTCGCATGCAATAGTCTTCTTGCTCTCCTTTTCGGATATTTCGTTGGCTTCTGAGGAAATGAGCGTGATGAACTCGACACAGCATTCTATCAGCAAGTCGCGTGCATCTTTGCCGACGACAAGGCCGGATGAAGTTGGTAGAATTTCTGTGACGATTTTCTGGACCGTCGCTAAGGACAAGTGGAATTAGTGATTGCTTCAAGAGTCTCTGAGTGTATAAGGTGCAATGTGGAAGAAAGAAATTTCTATCTCGAATAACAGCCTGTCGTCGAGCCTCCGAGTATCCACTAGATCAGGGTTCGCACAACGCTAGGCTAGCTGTTGAAGATGTTTTTGGCGTTTCCGACTTTTCTGTTTGTGATGATATTTTTGGCGATACTGGTATTGATATACTTTGTTCTAAATTGCCCAAAGACTTTCAGACTTCTAGACAACCACAACCAGTGACCCATGGCGACGACCACCAGAGCAAGAAGGGACGACTTGTAACCCCATGTACACTTTGGAATTCCGATCCTCCACTTCTCAAACCCTCACTCTACCATAAAGAACACATTCCTTACCTTTAGGAAGTGATAAATCATCGTTTGCTGCAAAAAATGTTAGCCGTGATCTCAAAGCGTTTCAAACATTCTATAGCAAGTCTCGTCTCATGGGGCCGAGACGTAAACGAAAAGTGACACTTGACCATCGAAAATAAACATCCTGGATTTCCGTGGCTTTCCATAAATGTTTCGGGAGGCGACGTAGGTTATAAGGCCTACGCGTGATATCTCGAGTATCCGGTCCAGTAGACTCAAGCAGCCTAAGAACCTCCATCGCCGCCGCTTTACATCTCATTCCCTCTATCACTTCCATAAAAACAGTCCCACGAATCCACAAACACCCGAAGCTTCTCAAAGACAGACGAAGAAAACTGCGCTTACTGCTAAACTCTCGATCCGACATATTTGCTATATTTTCTTTTGCCCAACCAAATTGATTGTAAAAAACTCTGCTGAGTGGTGTATATTAAATGTAGAAGCTCTTCGAGGTTTTAAATGAAATCTGTCGTTGAAAAAGTGATGGTAAAGTTTCTTTCATCAATGTTATTGGACCTGGGGGGAGAGTCTTTATGAGCAAGGCTGCCGTAAACTTTCGCTTGGCGGAGACACGCTAGGGTTAGTCACGTGAAATCGTGATTGCTACCTGGTTACCACGTGTCCTGACGTCGAGGAACGAGACGCCACTTGGCGACTGGTGGTGTGCACTTCGCTGCAAATTATCTTGGTATTCAGGCATCAGGAGAGCATCAGATTGGTTGGGTACTTCACAATGGGGGATGGTGTTTGTACGTGATAGAAAAGTATGCTTTTAACGTCAACTGAACAGCTACATTCATTTGATAGGTACTGATTTAGCAAACCTATTTTGGCCAGCCAGGTCTATGTAATGCAACACATTTAATTTCTCACATGTGTATAATATACATATTTACACTTGGCAGATGTGGCTACGATGTCCTGAACAAGTCCCTTACTCCCTCATCCAATGGAAGTGCTGCGTAGAAAGCACATAACGATGTACCTCGAAATGGAGCAGAGCTTCCAGAGCTTAGACCGTAAATGAGCTTCTTGATATGATACACACCAGATTGTTCTATTGGCCGGCACAATGGATCGTTACGTTGATGACGACAGTTTGTGCCATGACGAGTTGCTTCTCGGTGAATTACGAGATTTTAAAGGACCAACAAGACTGCCAGTACGATTGCTAGTACTTCCTCCAGTTGCGCTCCTAGTCTAGGCTGTGAGCTTTCCCTTTAGAGAGTGTCACATATTTGAATGCTTAATTGAGTAAAGATATTGCTGGATCGTTGAATGGGATCTTGCTGGTCGTTCCAGTCGTGTTGTGAGAGAATTTTGCTTTCCAATTGGGGTGAAGTTCTTGCACAGTTATTCCGCACACATTTCTGTGACTTTCAGTGTTACTTAGGTCCTCATTTTGGCGTCAAAATCACATTGGACTTTTTGGACCGGTATAGCGAAATCTTCAGTAGGCGGGTAGTCATGATGCGAACTTGGGCCTGTTACGTAGAAGGGTGCTTGCGAATTCGCGTTACAGCAGCGAAGTGCTTGTGAATGTTTGGTACAACCTTGCGAAGTTTTAGTCGGCCACCGGGCATCGGGTAAGAGTCAGTTCGCTGATACTGGTGATAAAGCGGAATTTTCGTGGATCTGAGAGACAGGGGCGAGAGAGTTGCTCCTACACCACATATTAGATCATGCATTCAAGTTACTGACCAAAGATAACGAACATAGAAAGGGGTGGAAATTTATAGAGTTAAGAATAAGTAGCTTACCTAGCAGTTTCTCGATCACCCTTCCGGCCGCCAGAACCCGCCAATCATCCGAGTACTGGCCAATCACTTGAATTCCAACGTAAGGCGGAGCTCCCGTTTCATGATCCTCGCTCGAAAGTCTAAATGGTACACTTATCGCCGGCAGACCGGCAAGACTAGCCGGGACCGTGAACACATCGTTCATGTAGCTTTCGACTGGACTCTGGCTCACAACTTCCTCCAGCTTCGGAGATAGTGTCGGCGCTGTCGGGCATATGATAAAGTCGACCCGTGAAGGCCCCAGCTTGTCAGCCATCTCAACATTTTCATCCATGTCCGTGAGATCAAATTGCTCATCTGATGGTCGAAGCGGATTATTGAGTATAAAGACGCGATCAAAATCTCGCTGCACAAGTCGTCTAATCTTCTGAGCTTTAATGAAATAGTTGTCAATGGCGCTCGAGCTGAGTGTGTAAGATCCGAGCAGTATGCGTCGTTTGGTCTCCTCCCCAAAAAGTTCACCTCTGGTCTTAGAGTAAAGAACGTCCCCAGCTCCATCAGATGCAGAGCTACGATTACCATAGCGAACGCCATCGTACTTGGACAGATTCGAAGCAGCCTCCGCGGCGGCTAATATATAGTAAGCCGAAAGAGCATGTTTGGTGTTTGGCAGTGAAACTGGGACAATGGTGTGTCCTTCACTTTGCAACTTCTCTAAGGTTTCCTGCCATGCCTGCCGCACAACAGAGTCCATCTCTGCGATGTTGTATTCCAAGGGGATACCGATTTTCAAATGCTGCCGACCGCCTAGATCATGTATATCTAGCGGACATACATCGCTGTTGGCCAGATTGGCGTTCATTCGTGTACGTGCCTCGACGGTGGCATGTGTTGGGTCCTTTGCATCGTACCCATGAAATAATCGCGATTCAGCGACACCCGCAACAGTACGAGCCAGAACGCCGACAGTATCCAGAGAATTTGCGTATGGAATAACACCAAAACGAGAAACAAAGCCATAGGATGGCTTAAACCCAACTATTCCAGTGTATGCGGCTGGAAGTCGAACAGATCCGCCTGTATCCGTACCAAGCGCCATCTTGAAAGGTCCAGCTGCTACAGCCACGGCACTGCCGCCTGAGCTCCCACCTGCAGAGTATTTTTCATAAGGTGGAACATTTTGCACTGCTCCAAAGTGAGAATTTGTGGAGTGTGACCCCATCCCAAATTCATCCATATTGGTTGTTCTTAATGGCAATCCATAAATGCGACCGAAACGAGTTGCGATAGTCGCGTAGAACGGGCTCATGTAGTCTTGAAGTATGGCGGACCCGCATGTCGTGGGATCGATCTTGAATATTATATTATTCTTCACTGCATAGTACGTACGGTGAATTGGGTAAAGTTCTTCTGCATATCCCATTAGCATTCTTCCTCACATTACGTTCCTTGAAACATAAGTAGTACAGCTGTATCATTACCTTTGCCCGCGGATATATATGCGTTCAATGTATCGCCGTTCTCAGGTCCGCTGTAGTCGTTTAAGGGTTCATGCTTCTCCGGTGAAGGTCCCTCGAAGACTACATTGGGAACTGAGCTGTAGTATCGTGCTTGACGTTTGCAAGTATAAGCTAGAATTTGGTAGGCACCTCGATGCGCAGCTTGGCGCTTGGTCGGCACCCTCATTGATGCAGCTCTGGTGCAATAACACGGCACGAAGACGTCAACATGATGTATGCATCGATCTAGCCTACGTATTGCAGTTAAAAGTAAGTGTTGTTCGAGAAGAGATCTAGAAAATATAGGAGTGCACTTAGTAGGTCTTATCGCGATAAGAGCTCCCGAACTCGTCATTTACAGCGACCATCAAGGTGCAATCTGTACAACTTTTATATACATCAAAGGAATAAAAGGACCTATCTCGTACTTCACTGTGAGCACCGACTGCCAGCCGATACCCCAGTTGTCTGCTTCTGTTTCTCCCAGCGTGCTGCTCTCGTCGTTGTGACACTCAAGGCAGCGGAGGTTGGCTACTTTATCACAAGATGTTACTTCCAAGGTGCTTTGCCCAGGGCTCTCGGAGACTTGGCATGCTTCTTGCGATAAGTCTGTTCGCATCGCTATCATGCGCCGAACAACCCTCAGCCCCGAGTCCAGTCGCCGCGCCTATGCGCCCATTACCTTGGGGACAACTCAACTTTTTGGCAACGACAGATACTCATGGCTGGCTAGCTGGACATTTACAAGAGTAAGTAGTGAGGATACAAGAGTACTACAGCTCTGATTTCATATAGGCCTCAGTACTCTGCAGATTGGGGAGATTATATCTCATTTGCAACTCGCATAAAGGAACAGGCAGATGAGAGAGGAGTCGATGTCCTCCTCATAGATTGTGGTGATCGCATAGAAGGAAACGGGATATATGATGCGTCAAGTCCGAAGGGGCTATATACATATGACATATTTCGGCAGCAGCATATCGATGTTATTACAACCGGGAACCATGAATTATACCAGCCAAATGCTTCGGACCGGGAATATCAGCTCTCTGTACCAAACTCCCGAGGGAACTATTTGGCATCGAATCTCGACTATATAATACCAGAGACTGGGGAGCAAGTACCTATGGCGCAAAGATTTCGCAAGTTTACAACGAAAAATCAGAAGATTGAAGTGCTCGCCTTTGGTTTCTTGTTCGACTTTCGCGGAAATGCCAACAATACACGGGTGCAGAAGGTAGAAAACACTATTAAAGAGAAGTGGTTCCAAGACGCGATTCGAGAAAAGGTCGACCTTTTCGTTGTTGCTGGCCATATAATTCTCCCAGGAAAAGAGGTAAAAGCTCTATACGAAGCAATCAGAAGGCAAAATTGGGATACACCCATTCAGTTCTTTGGCGGACATAGTCATATTCGAGACTTCCACAAATATGACTCCTCGGCATATGGCATCCAAGGTGGAAGATATCTGGAAACTGTAGGTTGGATGTCAATCGATGGAATCCCGAAGAAGAGTGAGAAGACCAAGTCCATATCAGCGGACTCAGCGAAGAAGGATATATCGTTCAAACGACGTTACATCGACAACAATTTGTTCGGATATCACTACCATACCGGCTTGAATGAAACTACCTTCCCAACCAAACTTGGACAGAACGCCTCAGAATCAATTCGCTTAGCAAGAAAAGCTCTCGATCTCGATCATAGTTACGGCTGTGCACCGAAAAACCTATGGCTTTCAAGGGCCCAGTACCCTAGCAATGACAGTATTCTTACTTGGTTAGACACCGAAGTCATGCCCGAAGTGATAGTCAACCCAAAGCGAAAGGACGTGCCAACTCTAGCTCTGACCAATTCCGGAGCGATGAGATTCGATATCTTCAAGGGTCCATTTACCCGTGATTCAACTTACATCTTGTCTCCCTTTATCAGCAAATTCCTCTACATCAAAGACGTACCTTATGAATCCGCAAAGAGAGTACTTACGTTGATCAATAATGCTGGACAAGTCTTGGCTGCGCAGAATCTACCGTCAGCTTCCGTCCTTGGGCCACCGGAACAGATTTCCGATTGCGAGGACTCCAAGGCTCCTGAGCCCCTACAACCACTCACCTTTTCGGATCAGAGGCCTCTATCATCCACCTCTAGCAAGCACTTACCAAACTTAATCCCAGGTTACACAACCAAAGACGACGGCGGCGATGACGGAGATGATACCCAACACGCTCCAATATCCTTCTATAACGTACCCAACTGCATCCAAAGCGAGATCTCCTTCCCAGAGAAAGGGGCTCCAGAAACGGTAGATGTGGTATTCGTAGACTTCATCCAGCCTTGGGTACTAGCTGCGCTGGCATTCTCAGGGGCGGTGTACAAGATTGACGATGTGGAGCTGTATCGGGAGGAGACACTTACGGAGCTAATAACTGGATGGATTGGGAAGCATTGGCAAAAAGAGTGCTAGATGTGCATTGACTGGGAGTATGTATAGCGTAACTTAGAATAGACATACAGGATACTTGGTAAATTGCTCTTAGTTTGGCTCTTGGCTCAGCTTCGGTGTTCATGTGTTCTGGAGTCAGCGAGTTCAGTGATGTGATAGTAGAAATTGTTTCTGGTCTGGCTGGCTGGCTCATGAACATTATATGTCATATCCTATTGCATGATCGAAAGAGATGCAGACGGTATAAATATAGTATCATTTCAAGTTCTCCAGGTTGTCCAAGCTCTTGAAGCTTTTGACGCTTATGTAGTCCTCAACTTTCCCAGGCCAGAGGCAACAACACATAACGTCTATTCTTGCTCCTATCGCTTCCGTGTTTGAGATATGAAGATGTAAGTCGCAAACCTAAGGCTCATTTCCTTTCACTGCACTCAAAGTATGCTGTTAATGGCTTCTAAAGCATGCCATCAAAACCTCGATTGTTGAATTCCTCTTGGCGCTCGTTTTGAGAAAGAGACAAGAAGTCCAATCGGACTTAAGGATAGGCGATAAATTGGAAATTATTATTGGACAACTTGAACTCCAAAATGTTCAATCGACCGTGTATTCTTTATGTATTATGGTCATTCTTTTAATATAGTTTGTAATGCATAGAGCATTATTGAAACAAAGTCCAAGGTCATGTTGAGATTTCTGGCTACAATCTCGAGCAGACACTATAGTCGTTTGCCTCGAATATCATCACACCAGCTGGCATATTTCCATACATCGAATACGCTGTGGAAACTCCGTCAAGTTCAGCGGCCGCTCAATGGTGTCTGCGATGCAGGTTCTGTGTTTAGGCGTACCTCGAGTGACGGTACTGCTCCTACAGTAGCGGTGAAGAAGCGCCCGAAGAGAGCTGGTACCTCGAATCCGGGGACGAAGGCCCAACCTCCCATACCACGACTTGTTTTCGACAAGCTATCGAAAGCCGAGACGAAAGAAACAACAGCATTGGTCGATGTCTACAACTATTGCGCTAGATTCGGTTTGATTCCCAAGGTTACAGAGACACCTGGCGAAAGACGTCTTATGAAAACAACGGTTGCACTAGAAGAACATGGCATTAGTGCTTCATCGCTTGCCAAGGGTCAGGCGTCTGAGATCAAAGCATGCTTGAGGTTCAAAAAACTGGCAGAGGAATACCAATCCACGACGAAAGGTACAACTCTAGATGTAGGGACGCGGGTTAGCCTGAGCACGGCCAATGCGGGCACTTTCATCGAATTCTACCGGACCACACACAAGAAACACAAAGTCGAGGCTGTCGTCTGTTCAGATAATAAAGCTGGAAGTATTGGCCAGTTCATGCTGAATGGGGTGGCCAAAGGAGATGAGGTCATACTGAGAACAACTTCAATCAAGCTTGCAAAGGACACTGTGCTACTTGTTGGCGCACTCTCGATTGTCAAGGACGATCCAACGCTATTGGATAAGTTCTCAAAGGCCATCGCTGATGGTAATGGCCTCATTAGAATTCCTTTACGCCCCATCGACTTCAGAGCAAGCGATGCCATCATGACAGGAATCCAAAAACTGGCGCAGAAGATAAGAAAGCTGGGAATTCCAGATACCAAAGCTCCAAAAGCTCCTGAGAAAACATCCTACCGTGAGCCGTATGATGAGAAGGAACAGTTTTCTCCAGCAAGGCGTAGCGCAGAACTTCGCAACAATCACGATCTCTATCTAAATGATCCTACGCACAAGATAAAGAGGGAGCTTAAAGAGGCTCTTCCCATGACTCAGTACCGCGAGTCCGTCCTAAAACATATAAATGACAATTTCTACTGTGTCATTGTAGGTGCCACAGGAAGTGGAAAGAGTACGCAAGTACCACAGCTGCTGCTTGAAGATGCGATAGGGCGCGGTGAAGGTGCAGCTTGTAACGTAATTTGTACTCAACCTCGCCGGATTGCGGCCACTTCAGTAGCTCGTCGTGTAGCCGACGAACGTGGTGAGAGGCTACAGGACACTGTAGGTTATCAGGTTAGGTTCGACAACAAGTCGGTACGACGTTCTGGTAGTATCATGTATTGCACGACCGGCATACTGCTTCAACGGCTATTAGTCTTTCCCGATGAGGTGCTCGATAAACCGTCGCACATTGTTATCGACGAAATTCACGAACGAGATATTATCATGGATTTCTTGATGGCCACGCTGAAGAGACTCATTCCGGAACGTCGCCAACAGGGAAAGTCCGTGCCAAAGGTCATCCTAATGAGTGCCACAATTGACTCCAAGCTCTTCGCGACTTACTTCACAGAGACCACGCAGGATGGCATCGTTCATTCTTGTCCATCTATAACCATTCCAGGCCGGACTTTTCCTGTGAAGGAAAGGTATCTGGAAGATATTTTACAGGAGCTGCGCTCATCCTTCAAAGGCTCAGTGAACGATTTCATGCGACGCGACAGGGACACGCAAAAATTCCTCCAAATCGAATCGTCTTTGGACCGGCCGAAACAGGAAGCTGCTGCCGATGAAGCCATCATTGATTGGGGAACCGAAAGAAAAGCTTCCCTCAAGCCTCAGGCCGTGGCCACAAAGGAGGACTCTCTCGTTCCACTATCGCTTGTCGTCGCAATTGTGGCTCATATTTCGAAGACCACGGACGATGGCGCAATACTGGTCTTCCTTCCAGGTCTTGATGAGATCAAGAAAGTGCATCTCGCTCTTCATGACGCACAAGCACTCGGCGTTGACTTCCTCGACTCAAGCCGCTTCAGACTCTTGACGCTCCATTCGACTATACCCGCAGCAGACCAAGCTGCAGTCTTCGAAAGTGTTTCTCCCGGATGTCGGAAAATCATCCTCTCGACAAATATTGCCGAGACCTCGGTTACCATCCCTGATATCCAATATGTTGTAGACACCGGCAAATTACGCGAGAAGCGTTACGATCAACTTCACGGCATTTCATCGCTTCAGTGTACGTGGATCAGCAAGTCGAATGCCAAGCAGCGCTCTGGTCGAGCCGGTCGTGTACAAAATGGTAATTATTATGCTTTATATTCAAGGGCTCGATTCGAATCTCTTAGAGCTATTGGTCTACCAGAAATGCTTCGATCAGATCTCCAAGATGTCTGCTTAGATATCAGAGCTACAGCATTGACCGTGCCCATACGGGAATTCCTTGCCGATACAATCGAGCCGCCTTCGGCAACTGCGGTTGATGTCGCTGTCAAATCCTTAAAAGACATGCAGGCACTCACAGAAGACGAAGCTATTACTCCATTAGGCCGTCTGCTCGCTCGCCTGCCACTTCATCCATCGCTAGGGAAATTAATAATGCTTGGCGTCATCTTTCGGTGCTTGGATCCTCTTGTCATACTCGGGGCTGCTCTTAGTGAGAGGTCGATTTTCCTTGTGCCTCCTACCAAGAAGAAAGAAGCAACAGTTTCAATGAAGCAGTTTGTCGATTCAAATGCTTCGAGTGATCCCATGGCTACGCTTGCAGCATTGAATGCATGTCGCGCCATACACAATGAACAAGGAGACCACGCTATGTATACCTTCGCCACGCAAAAGTTTCTTTCCGTCAATACGTACCGCACAGTCCAAGCTACAGCGCTTCAGATCGAAGAGGTTTTGAGCGAATCTGGTCTTATCCGCATACCAAAGCTGCAGAGATTTTTCCAGTCTGAGAAGAGGCCTGGGAGGCAAATCGGCACGCATGATCTGAATGTCAATTCCAACAACGAGCATCTCATCAAAGCACTCCTTCTAGCAGCATACCCTCAAAACCTTGCCCTTGCTAAACGCAGATTCTTCAAGACCAAACATGAAGATACTGTCATCATACATCCGTCATCGGTAAACTTCATGGGCTACGCCAGCAGCAATATCGACGACAGTCTTATGACCTACTTATCTATGCAGAAGTCTGGTGATGGTAAAACCACTTATCTGAAAGACACCACGCCAGTCTCACCTCTCGTAGCACTTCTCTTTTCCCGCAAAATAAACCGGCAAGGGAAGATCATTAGTATCGAAGATTGGCTGCCGTTGTTCATCCAAGGTGACTACAATGCGCCGAGCCAGATATACTTCTTCAAACAAGCTATGGACAGAGTACTTTCGGCATCATTTGCTGATTTACAGCAATTCGATAAGGGAAAAGAGTCTGAGAACGAATATCTGGTGTCGATGATGGATGATCAATTCTCCAAGACAGGACCGCCAGCGAAGGAACAGAGTCATATAGAACTTCTCCGGGAAACGTTCGTCGAGGGATTGACTGAAGTCCTGAATATTGATGCGGGACATGAACCGCGACCATCAGGTGCTTTGCTTGGCGGTTATTTTCAAAGCAAGAGTACTCTGCCATACTCAAGTGGTATGAGCGGATATAGCAAGAGCAGTTGCAGCACTCAGCCGATGCCGCTAAAGGATACATTCCGTGGCCAAGATGAGGTGACCTGTACACGGTCGAGTACTTTTAGCACTCATCAAGTGGGTGAACCACGTTCTATGAACCCGCGCAATGTCAGATCTTCGGCATCCGATAACGGAAGTGCAAGATCTGCCTGGGACACAAGGCCACCGAAATTCGAGCCACCGACAGAGACTAGTGCGAAGGCTTTTACACAAGGAAGACCGCTTCACAAGACCAGTGGTCAAAGTCCGGCGGCTGCTAGAGTTTTGAAGAAAGATGTTTTGAGCGCAGAAATATGCATGCCTGATACAAAGCTGCAGAGCGCACCGCCTACAGCGACGTCAAAAGGGGGATACATCAGGGATCCGAGCAAACCATCTCGTGAGCAGATTCTTTTCGAGCGGTTCGGGAAGCGACCAGTCCAACATGAAAGGTCTGTAAAAGCCCTCTTGGGTACAAGTGAGCGGACTATTAGAGGGAATTATATGTAGGATACACGATAGAGACAAGAAGATACCCATGTACTTTTCAGACACGATATAGACTTGTATATAGAAAGTAGTATTTGGCTATTCTACCACAACTTGCTCCGAAGAGGCTTTCTTCCGTACTTAATTAGGTTTCTACAGTGCTTCGGCATCTCTGAAACTCGAGCTCGTACCTCTTCTATCGTGATGTTACTCCACTCATCTTGTAAAACCTCCCGAAGCTGATCTAAAGTATCCCATTGCCGACGACACATTCTCTGCTTAAGTATAGGCCAACAAGCTTCAATCGGGTTCAAATCAGGGCTGTTGCCAGGGTGTTCAAGGTTCTGTATACCTTGCTCATGCTTTATTCGGATTCAAAGGCTCAGAATATTCTCTCGGGTACGAGAATGCGTTCTCCATTGCATACCATGGCTTCCATCGCCGGCTTCTTGTAACATCCAGATAAGCGAAGGATCACAAGTGCGAACGTCTTTTATAAATTGTATATATACAGGTAAGAGACTTTCCGAGTATTACTTTTGTGTCATGGAATTGCCTTGCGACTGCTTCCCAACCTTGTGTGGTTTGCCAACTTCCCACTCAGCAAACTCAGCAACACGCTTTTTGTATACCTCTTTTTTTTCGCACTTGCTTTTGCGAGGTTTTGACGGATGTTTTGGCGTTTCGACTTTGTCCTCCTTGTCTGAGTAAAACTCTAGCTTTTCACAATTCCCGTACCAGTTGACTCAACCTGCAGCGTGTAGTCGAACACCTCCAAGAGCTGGCCGCTGCTGTATATTCTCAGGGTCATACCGATGCCCTTTCTCTCGTAGTATTCCACCGACCCTTATTTGCTTTGGGTCAACATGGAACTTATCTGTAAAGTAGATGTCATCCCAAAATCCGAGCATAGGCCTGCCTTTATGAACTTGGCCATATGCGACCCGATATTTTTTATTCTGAGCTGGTTAAACCTTTTCTGTATATGCCATTCGGTAGACTTGTCCGCCATTGGTATGCTCCTTGATTTTGGCTGTAAGTTGTTGTCGACATAGATTGATGTTGTGGTGTTCGATTTGGCAGTCTAAGAGCTGTTTCTGTACCGGATTCTTGATGCTACACAACTATTTAGAGGTCTCCTTAGATACTCGCGACTTTCTTCCAAGAATCTCTGCTCTCGGCCTTGTCCTTCTGACACTTGGGGATTCTATTTGCTCGCGTTTCTTAAGCCAAGTCAAGCAAGCCTGTAGTTTGTGGTATATTGACATCTTCGCAAATCTCCCCGAGCGTCGCTATACCAGCTCTTTCTTCGTATTTAGCAAAGAACCCCACTTTTTGCGGTGTATCATATTCTATTCTTCGGATTGGCTTTTTAGTACAAGATTTATAAGTAGTATTACCAGTTTGTTGAACCTTGATTGCGCGTTATGATATTTGTTGATAAGTAAATTCTGGTGTTTTACAAGTAGTGAGATAACGTAATGACGGTCAATTCCTGTAACCACTGTTGCCTCACTCAGTCCATCTACTAGTTTCATTGGCTGGCCCAGAAGAGCGAGCACAGCACCCACAGATGGCGGACAACTGTACACTTAATGTTGATTTCGAGCAACGGATCTCTTGTCCTTCAGTCGCATAGTACTTGATGGAGTGTTCATGGAGGTGGTATTTTTCAGAGACTAACTAAAATAATGGTAGAGAGATGATCAATCGTTGCAACAGGAAAAAAGTGGCCTGTAAATCAATATGGCGGACGCCAAAGGAGGCGGAGAATCCCGTGGTGCTCCAGTGCCGAAAATACGCTTGTCATGCAACCTAATCCCTGATACTATGAGAAACCAGGTCAGTGAAGACCAGCAGAACCCCAACCGCCTTGGACTGAGGCCGAAGTGAGTGACTGAGAGCAGAGCAATCAAAGCATGCAAATCAATATGGCGGATATTAAACGCAGGTTCTTCAGTTCGTCCAGGTAATACATCTTCGATCCGCCATCGATAATTTTCGTGTTCAATCTGATCGTTACTACAATCAGATTGTTGATAGTGAAAGAAGACTCTTGGTCAGGTACATTGTTCCCTTCGCAGCTTCTTCGCATGCCTGGTCAATGTGCTTCACTTCTTTCTTCAAAACATTATGGATCTTAAGATGGATAATATCATGATCCTGAATTGGATGCTCGTATGATAGTTTAATGTGTGCAGGGCGGGAATCTTCTGGCTAAGACACTGTGGCATAGCGTGTAGACGATAAACCAGAGGTTTTTGTGTTGCCGTCGAGAAGATGGGCCGCTTGCTTGGGTAAGGTCTGCTTGGAGCAGCCTCCAAGCCGTAGATGTATATCGGAGGCGCTAAGCTTGCAAGTAGCAATTAACTAGTTGTGCGAGATTGAATGGGAGAAATTTGTCTAGTGGACCTCATGCGCACCCGTCGACATTCTCGGTGTCGAGCGTTAGCATCGCTATAGATGCTGATCTAGGGCTTGATATTGTAAAAGCTGAAGTTGTGGATATCATAGAGAGAATTGTTTCCAGCATGTTCCTGGAGATCGAAGACTGTCTAGCTTGAAGTTATCCAGCTTTTACTGATCAATGTCATAGTACATTCGCGAGGCGGCCGGCAAACGCACATTATAACGTCTTGGCTAGCTCTCCATCATCATCGAAGTCGGCGGCTTCCTTCTCGGGGACGTCTTCTGACTCGTCATCGCGGATAGGTGAGCTAACGTAAGAGACACCAAATTCGGATACTGTCTGTGACATAATGTTCGAGTTGCATGACAGTTTAATGTGGACAAGGCATCCATTTGAGAGCTCCTACGCTTGGTATAATTGATAGGATGTGTCCGAGAATTCCGGCTGATGCTACTCGAGTGGTTGACTCTGGAAGTGATGACGGTCGGTATGAAAGGAGAATGTGTCAGAATTCCTGGCTGAGAAGTTGACACCACCTTGCGGATAATCAGCTGTATACCTTGCAGTGCTTAGTTTTCTGGATGTTCGAGGCGGGAATGTCCTTGCTCGGGAGGAACTCGGTGCGGCGGCTGTTTTGGTATCGACGCTGATATGTTCGACGATGCGTTTGGTGATAGTACAGGTGAGCTTCCACCTGTTTGCAATACCTCGTAACACTTATCCCACACAGCCATCATCATGCTAGAGCATGATGTAGCCCACCCTATCACCAATATCATCCAACTGGTGGTCCTCCCATATTTCTTGATCCCCGTCTTCGATTCTGAATAAAGAGGTGGTCAGTAAAACAATTCATTATGGAGTTGGAAGTTGCGGGACCCAGCATCTTACTGTCTTTGTTGTCCTTCCCTACGACATAAGAAGGGAAACAGAAAAGCCCTCTATGTCTTAAGCACAGAGAGTTCAGGGTGCTAAAGGATTACGACCCCCCGTTGTACTTACTCATCTCTGCTCTGCCAGCATATACGCAGCACGTCCATGTCCCGGAAGTTCATAGGCATGAAGGCAGGAGCAACTAGCGTTCCGCTACGATAGCATAGCCGTGGCCCGGCGTAGAAGTTTGCATCTAATCTCTTGCTGAAGTCGACAATCCACGAATCTGGACTACTGAGCTGGTCGACGAAACTGCACATGGTGTATTGCTCCCAGGCTAGGACTTCGTTGCTGTCAGCGTCTTCCAGAATTGGTTGGATAGCATAACGAGAGGCCCATTCTGGGAAGTAATTGAATATTTCTTCATATCTTGTCCAGGATCCTTCGCCGGCTGGGACAAATGCGAAGCTGGTGTCACTATGTTGTGCCGAGTTATACCAATTCCACTTATCGAGAGTCCTTTCGGATTTGATAGCGATACTCATAGTTCTCATTGCTTTACACCAGTTCCAAGATCCGATCTCCTCTAGTATGTCCAAGAAGTCTTGATAGACCGGTGGGATGTTTCCAGTAGTCAAGTCTGCGATTCTTTGGAAGCTTTGGATGTTTCTTACTTGGCTTGCTACTGCTTGGCCTAACACCCAAGTTTGTAGATGGAGATTGAGAGTTTGAAGTGCCACGCTCTTCACAGCAAAGTAATGAAAGTATTCATGGAGCTTGTCATGATAGTCGGGGAGGAAGAGGGCGCCGCATGGTCGGTCTGGAGTATAGCCATCAGTGCTTTCGGGGAGAGTTGGACAGAAGTTAATATGCAGGCGAAGATGCTGGATACGCGAGATGAACGGGTCAGGAATGTTTCGTATAGCTTCTAGGTCACACATGCCTATCACGAGCAGTTGGCTCTGTAGTGTGGAAAGCAAAAGCAAGTGCTTGACTCACCTGGGACGTCCAAGTCTTCATAGAACTTGACGTTGTAGAAGCTGAAGATGTTGTGGCTGTAGAAGGCTTCCTTTGCTTCATTTAGCATTTTCTTGCAAGTGCGAAGCAAGTGCAGTTTAATGACAGGAGCTTTGCGTGTTGAGGCATCGATAGCTACGGAGGACTTGTCTTCGTTCATGCCCTCGACTAGCATAGTGAAGACTCTAATTTCCGTTTCACCAGGTGCTGGATATATTTGTGACAGAGGGAAGTACCCAATAGCTATGGTTCCTGTCTGGATGAGGGGGTGGTGAGTCATTTGGTTGAAGAGGAGAATGAATGTTGAGGTGGTCACTTGCTAGCTGTTTCTGAGATAAAGGAAGGGGACCCCTATGTATCAAATACAGACAATTGAAGGGGTGAAGATATTTCTATAAGTTATTATGCTTACTGGTGCGACAACATAGCTATAAATCTGGATGCGGATCTCTGGAGGTAGTCGGCTACTTAGGAAGTCGAGAGGATTGGGGACCGATGCAGCGGTGGATTGTTTGATTGGTTCGGCAAGTATTGAGTCCGGTGTAATGCTGGACTGCGTTGCCTATTGGTGTATAATTGGTTGAGAAAATCCTTGGGCTGGCCTGCTACTTCGTGGGACCGTGGTCATTGCTTGAGCGTTGTTGGGAGGAATTAGTAACTGCAGTTCAATCGCTTTTTGGCTGCACGTTCTTAAGTTTGTCGTCTACCTCCTCCGAAGCCAAGGGCACGCAAGACTTGAATGTAGCAAACGACGTTGAGATTGTGAAGTTGTTCAGTTGTAGGTATGTGCTCCGGGAAAAGAGATAGTAGTAGTAGTATAATTAACGTCTGGGGTCCGTGCGCTTAATGCCACATGCCAACAGTAGGACGTGCTGGGCTAATTACGAGCATTTTCTATATACATCTAAAAGCCGGAGAGTAGAGACCCTCTTTCCCTGAAGGACCTACTAGTTACAGGAGAACTGTAGTCGGCTAACTTCAGCAAGCGCTGGGTCAAGTTACATGTAATGTAGTACGGCCCGGTATTTGGGGGGGGGGGGGTTTCCTTTTTTTTTTTTAAAGGAGTAAAAAAGGAAGTACCGAGTGATAGGCCAGTCTAGGATAGCTTGGCTTGTTAGGGCATATGTCTGTGTAGAACTGAGTGTCATGTATCCACTTAGCAAACGTGCCTTCTGCGGTGCCTAGTAGGCTCTCTAGGGTGTTGTGTACTCTTCCTAGTTGTAGGCATCTTTGCCTTTTCTTCTGGCTTTTGTGCAAAAAAAGAAATGTTCCGGGGTCATGCTTCTGCCACAGCTGCAAGAGAGTGTAGCATCCTGATGACCTAGACGTTGATGGTACGCTGCGAAGTCGCCGTGTCCTGTTCTAGCTGCGTATAACCTTCCTATTGAGCTTCTAGGTAGAAGTAGCTCCCGAGGTCTTTGTGTGGCAGAGATGCATATATCAATGTATCGGGACGGTGCTATGGCGGGCCAAACTTCTTTGAAGGCGTCGATAGGGTATCTTGTAGCCTCTCGTTTTATATGAGCTATTGTCGGTGCCCTCGGCTCTATAGCTGGCTCCTTTGCGGCTTCTCGGGATATCAGGTCTACTGCCTCTTTCCCTAGTACCCCGAGTGGCCTGGGCACCCCAGAAAAAGAAATGTGTGCGTGGGTATCAACAATGGCGAGCCAAGTCACGTGTGTCTAGAAGACCCCATTGCCCATCTACCACCCTATCACCCAGGGAAGCTAAACTGTTTTGGTGAGACGAGGTAAATAGAGTGCTATACTTAGTGAACATATATATGTAGAGTATCAAGTCAATATATAAAAGGGATAGATTAGTATAAGAGCTACCTCAGTGAAGTACTGAAGCTCAGAGCTCGATGAGACGACATGGAGAGAGGGGATCAATTGTTTCTGCGAAGGATCTCACCTATAGATCTTCTGCCGCGAAGGAAACTTTGGAAGATATAGAGAGCGTAGTCGTAGCAAAATAGCGCGAGATCCAGAACGACATTGGCGTAGAATCTGCTGAGGAAGAAGGACGCGCAGGCAATGGGAACGCCTTTCGGAGCGCCTACAATTATATGAGAAGCAAAAAGGGAGATAGGTGGGCTGCTGGGACCTTAGTAGTTAGCAGAGATAAGAGAAGTTATGAAGTGATGTGGACGAAAGATATCAGACACCTCAAGCACGTGACAGAGAAAGATAAATAATCGAAAAAGGTTGTAATAACCAATGTAGAGAAGTTTCCTGATCAATTCTCTACTCCAATATATGCAAAGCCAGATGTATGTGCTCTTTGTGTCACGTCAAGCACTCTTCGCTTGTAACTCCTGTTGCGCTTTGTAAGGCAGGCAACTTCGACCGTTACACTTGTAAGGGAATGCCGAAGGATACCGAGATCATAAGCAGTCAATGATAGGTCAAGGGTAGGAAGTAGGAATACATCTAACAGGGTCAATTCACGATTTAGTACTATGCCCTTCGGCCGTTATCTACGTATATATGTAGAAACATTCTGCATCCTTATTCTGCAGCTCCCTCATGATGAAATCTCCTGGAGTCTTTGTCTCAAACGCCACCTCATTCAACGGCGACGTCTCGTAAACATCCCACCACTTCACGTTGATGGCGGTGAATGGGTCCGAAAGCTTGTTCCCCGCGTGGTAGCAGAGTCTTGATCCTATGTACAGACTTCCTCCGTAAAATGCCTTCGCCAGCTTCCCCAAGAAGATGTTTGGGTTGGTCTCCCAGTCGAAAATCGCCCACTTCGTCGACAAATAAGCTTCGCGGCCAGCCTCGTCGGTAAGGACAAGCTGACGGCGCTTCACCGTGAATACGAGAGCATGACGACTCTTGACGTGCCATAGCTCGGCCTTTCCGTTCTTTGCGTGGAAATGCTGGTGTAGAGTCTTGCGTTCCGAGTCCAAGTTCTTGCGAACCCTATAAATGGAGGAAAGAGTCACTATAGTAGCCATCAAAGAACAGGGACGTCTAAGATAAACTTACCAGTATTCCGGCCCAGGCTTGCCATCCTCAGTGGTAACATCCAGTATGATGCTCTTCTCCGCCCCACCCCACTTCCACTGTCCAATCTCGTATACCAGATTCAAGCACTTTTTGACGCGGTCGTTGAGAATTTCTCTGTGAGACACCCCCCCAGCATCGACTCTGCTGATATGACGAAGATCCCCCAGGGTCAAGACCTCTCCGTCAATACCTGTGAGGGCCAGTCGCAGTGTAACAAGTCCAGTGAAAGATACTGCCGCATTCCAGAAGTTGAAGTAGGTCTTGAACTTTTTGCAGAAACAAATGGTTTGGAGTGCTGTGTTATCCCGATCAGAGAGGAAATGTCCAATGTTCAGAGACAGCTGTAAGTGTTGTAGACCAGTAAGGATTGTGGGACGGATGTGGAGAAGGAGATCTAGTCTATAAAGATCATCTGCTCAATATCAGCATGTATTTCAGCATTCGACTGATTTGAAACGAACTAGTCTTATGATACTGACAAGAGTTATATCGAGCGGTTGTGATTCTTGGCGCAATGCGTACGACGTTCTCCAGGTAGAACACCTTCTCAGCTTCCTCATGGATTTGTTTGCAGGTTGAGTAGAGAGGAAACAACTCAACTACTGGTCCGCACCATGTGCCGCGATCTAGTTGTTGCCCTAGTCTGATCGTACGGGAGGAAGAGTTGAATTCTAGCAACACAAATCCTGTGGGTGAGACGATCTCTGCCCAGATCTTGTCGCGGACTTCTCGAGAGAGGGTTTTAAGCAATGCACATTGTTGCATTGAGACATCCATGTTGCGGAAAGTGTGATGCTATGCTCAGCAGGATGTTTAATATTTCTGTTTTCAGAGAAGCGTGTTGCAAGGCAGAATATTCTTGAGATCTTGCTGATGCATGGGTTTGTTTGTTCACGTGATTACGCCCCTTTCATCTTGATCGCAAACAAGGAGGTGCCAAGAAATTTTGCACCGTGAATAACAAAGCTCCAGGGCACAATCATGTCCCCTGATATATGTGACCCAAACCATGAAAATGATCTCATAGTAGGTCTATTGGCAGAACAGGGTCGGTCTATACGCCATTCAGTTGTCAAAAGAAACGGCTTCAAGATGCTGTCAGGTCAACGCATGGTGTAATACAAAGCAAGATATTAGCCAAGTGGCATATGTGCGGATTTCCTGAACAATGCGAAAGATTCTGCAGTAGTGGAGGAAGAGGAATAAAGTTTCAGCATTTGTGAGTAACTTGCAAGATCCTCCCCTCTCGCTAGGACCAGCAAAACAACGCACACAGATATCAAAGTCTGCTTACCTGTTCTGTCACAACGCAACGGACAAAATGACACATAGCTCTGCTGACTAGATCAAGTCGACATCTACCCAGATGGCGTTATGCTTTGTAGTCAAGAAGTTCGTATCTGGCAAGCCGCTGTTCGTGGAACTGCTCAGAACTAGTCAAGTGCTTCAGATATGCTTCGATGCTTGAACATGTAATGGATATGTAAGGATTGGAGCCCATGTGGATGCTCGGGCTAAGACGCTCGCTAAACACTGACGACTAGGCCAATAAGGCCAGAGTGGCTTCTTCCCAAGACACTCTATTCTATACTATTCTACGTTCTTCCTTTGCATTTGTCCAAAGACTGCTTCATTAGAGCATTCGGTGCATCTTAGACATGTATTTAAATAGGGAGGGAACCTACAGTAGGCTGGTTCCCTATGCACTTCTTAATTGAATTCCAGAACCCATAACCTTTTAATCTATCCAGGTTTGGCCACTCACACCTAGAGAGTAACACGCTCCAACATATGCTCATCTTTGGCTTGCTGGTAAATTGTTCAAGATGGGTACTACCCAGTCCAGACCCATTCTACTCGCTTTCAAAAGCTCGCGTCCCCAACAAAAGAGACTTATAGGTCCAAATAAACAAAACACGGCCTCCAGATTTCCTCCCTCTCCTTTCTCTCAGAACAATAAAAGAATGCAAGGCGGACGGCGTCAGAGCAATAATATTGGGATATAATGTAGAATCAATGGTACAAATGACAGCTACAAGGACTTCTTATGTGCTTCTATAAATGTTAGCATCGAAACACCGAACATACGAGTTTTGAGTGATATCAATGGACGTTGTCTTGTTTCTTCGGGTATTTATCGCCATACCCGATATATACCCGCTCCTCTAGGGCTACGTTGATCATAGCCGACTTTTTCCTCTCCTGCCCACTTTCATCACACCTCTGCATGCTTCACTCTTCAACAGAGTAAGGTGGGTGTGAATTACCGGGTCTGCTACAAACGATTCTCATCACCCCAATTCCTGGAGACGCTCTTGTGGGCTCGGACTTGCTCTAGAGCCCGCAACTTCACAACCCATTGGAAACCCAGCAATAAACACTTCTTACTTGTTGGCACTATCTAGGTATACATAGTACTGGAGCTTATCCCTAGTCTGTGTGAATTGACTCAGTTGAACCTTTATTTAAACATACAATGCAACAATGGATAGTCCAGATTTGCGACATCAATAAATGCTACCGACAATGACCTTGGCTAGCAGATGAGAAAGAAATGACGGGCACAGATCTGGCACCTGTTCAAAGTGTCCACTGACTACAATGGTTATTCTGGGGTAACAATGAAAAGAGGATTACATGTCAAGGGTTACACCCGTGGAGTAGTCTTGGGAGTGCTCCAGCGATGTATGTGGTTATAGAGCTGCAGGAAAGGCCACGTGACAGAAACTTCTAGAGCCTGCACATTATGTATATAGATCAGCAAGGACATAGGCATTAGACGGTAATTGAATCTTCTTGTACTGAGATGGCCTCTGTAGTCTCAATCAAGTGTACTTGACTACAAGCCCTGACAGTCGTACTAGATTACATGTAACTTGATATCCCAGCGCTTGCTGGAGTTAGCCGACTACAGTTCTCCTGTAACTAGTAGATCCTTCAGGGAAAGAGGCTATCTACTCTCCGGCTTTTAGATGTATATAGAAAATGCTGGCAATTAGCCCAGCACGTCCTACTGTTGGCATGTGGCATTAAGCGCACGGACCCCAGACGTTAATTATACTACTACTACTATCTCTTTTCCCGGAGC